>BPLR01009335.1:0-78648 GCA_021605095.1 Caerostris extrusa | reverse complement strand
TAAATCTTGAAATTGAAACGCAGGCAAATTCCATAAATGAAAATTCACAAAAATCCATTTGTCAAATGTGGTAAAGAGGTGTAAATGGCACCACTTATACCATTAACATCAAATCGAAATGAGGAAATATATATAAACAAAGGTTAATTAGAAAACTACCAACAGGTTTTGCTAAATCGTTAATTATATATTAATTTTTAGCACAGGAAAAAATATAATTCTCTTTTAAACGCCTACGCAAGCAGAAAAAATCTCACATATCCAGTATTAAAAGTTAATTATAACATAATTTATTTGTACATAATATTGAATAAGAGATTGTTACCCTTCCCCATTATAAAAAGAAAATCACATAGAACATCTTTATTTATTTTTTTTATAAAACGATGAGAGAAGCTTTTTAAATTGTGTAATGAGATCTGCTAAGCAAATTTCAACTCATCGTGTGTGAACAATCGAGAGCGGATGAATGAACTACGGGAAGTATGCCAATGTTTAATAATGCCACGAGATATATGAAGCAATTGATTGGAATATTACAAAAATGGCCAAATTCAATAGCCACATGAAATATAGCAATGTTGAAATAGATCCAAGAACTTCATGAAGAAAGAATAGTTCCAGAAACTCTAAAAAGAATATACAGAAGTAAAATAAATGTTACTTATAAATGAAGAATTCCAAATTCTACAAGAAACGTTATCATTCAATAGTAAAACAATATATAAAAGTTTGAAAAAATTTGTCGTAAATGAAGAATGAGAAGTATTCCAAATTCTACAAGAAACATTATCACATAAAATACCCAAAATAATATATCAAAGTTTGAAAATTTTAGGCATAAATGAAGAATGAAGTATTCCCAATTCTACAGAAACAATATAACATTCAATAGTCAAAAGAAGATATCAAAATTTTTAAAATTCTAGGCATAAATGAAGAAAATACAATAAGAAGCACTATACAGCTCAATAGGCGTAAATGCCAAAAGTGATAAATATGAAAACTTCAAGAAGAAAGAATTGATCAACGCACTACAAGTACTATAGCCATTGTATATACAAATGTTTAAAATCCCAAGCCAAAATGTGAAAAGTGCTTCAAAACACTACAAAACACTTCAAGCAAAAGCCAAATTTTCAGAAAATTCCTGAGATGAATCATTTCAAGAGTTAAAAAAGGGCCCAAACTACCATTTTTCTGCCACTAAATTTGCAAATTTGAAATATTGCTTTATTTGCTTGCTGCACTTTTTTGGATTGCGCCACGAACCCCCTAACCAGAACAACATAACGTTCATACATGATAAAAAATTTAAAAAATCCAATTTTCCTAATAACTACAGAAAATCTATAATATTGACTATTTACCTGTAGAAATTAGGAAAATGTTTTTTTTTTCATATCTAAATAGACTTTTATTGCTGACCATGCTACTGTTTCAAAAACTTCGTTATTCTTCAAATACACATTTGTAAAGCAACATATGCTCTATTTTTGTATAATGTAATATAATTATATTTTAAAGAACAAATCCATTTTTACATTCATGAAATTTTTTTGTCTAATGGTTTTAAAGGCATTAAAACAATTATCAACTTTTCTGTATGTTAACATCTTCTGGCATTAATGAATCTAGTTTGGAACAATATATATGCTATTTCCAATAATAAACCCTTTTAAAAAAATTTAATTTGATTAAGAAATGTAAAATATTTTAGTCTCCTATTAGAGAAAAATAAAAATACAATTACTGAATTATTATTTTTTTTTATCAATTTCTTATAACAGCTCAACCACTTCCAAAGAACTCTTTCAAAAATATCTTTTAATATTCGTAATTTCTTTATTAAGCTAGCATTTACAAAACATTCTAAAAACATTTTCCTTAATATATACTTTTCACAGATATGAGATATTAAAATTAGTAATCCGCATGGAGTTTTAAAGATCAAAATATTTTTACTTAAATGAATAAAATAAAATAAGACAAGCAAAAAATAAGAGAACAATAAAAACAAACAATTAACAAATAAAAAGTAAACAGTATAACAATTTTACAATGCAAGATGTTTGCTGGTACCAAAACTGTAGCCTTTACTTGATGACTATAAAGATTATATATTAGTGCAAAATTCAAATATTTGAGATTCAAGTCCTAACCTTTAGATTAGTTATTGTTCAACTAAATCAACAGTATTTTTTCAACTGGAATAATTTAAAAATTAAAATTTATAGGAAATATCAAAAATATAGTATGAACAAAACATAAATAAACATACATAAATATAATAAAAAAAGATTAATTCAAAAGAGATAGAAAGAAAACATTACAAAAAAAATCCCAATTTTGCTACAATATATAAAATTTGTATCAAGTAATATTAATTCTATGATATTATAAAGACTATATTTGTTATCATGTAC
This sequence comes from Caerostris extrusa, assembly GCA_021605095.1. Taxonomy (NCBI): domain Eukaryota; kingdom Metazoa; phylum Arthropoda; class Arachnida; order Araneae; family Araneidae; genus Caerostris; species Caerostris extrusa. The sequence goes on along the minus strand of BPLR01009335.1, from coordinate 76,222 downwards.
ACTAAAGTTTAACAAATTACACATTTTTTTAGCAAATGTATTATAGTTTGAAATCTAGAACAAAGATAAGGGTATTTTACACATTTAGTCATTTCAATACTGCTTTTTGAACTTTCTAATTACAGCATAAAAGCTATTTTAATGCAGTTTTCTAATATTGGTATTTCGTTTCCTGGTATGGACCATTAAGTCTAAAGCACCATATTTCATATTTAATCACCATATTTTGTAAATATAATCAAAATGTCATAATATTGGATGAATAAGACAATGGCTGTTTTTTTTTAACATTTAATAAAATTTTTGTTCATCTTTTTAGTAATTTCAATAAAGAAAACTTAAGTAAATGTAGCCCAAAAGAATTTTTTTCTTTATCAGAATACATAAATTTTTTGATTAACAAATGAATATATACATGTAAAAGCTTTCAAAATAAATTATTTCAAAGTATAAATCTACTTTGCAATTATTATACATTTTGTAAATGGTATTTCTGCCAACATGAAAGAAAAATGAATTTTTTCAATATCTTTAATACCATTATTTATTTGGACACTTGATTTTTAACTTATGCTATAAGATTAAAATTTTATTTTTTTGCATTTAGAAACATAACTTCCATACTGCAATGCATTATTCACAAGGTAAATTTCTTTAACTAGTCATTTAATAATATTAAAACCTTAAAACATAAGTAACTTTTATGGCACATCTAATCTGTACTCATAACTATTACAGTTAATAGTACTTAATTTTGAGCAAATATTATTACAACTTTAAAATAAACAATTTGTAAATGTAAAACATTTCTAATACTTTAATAAAAACAAAAACTAAAATATCAATATTTTATTTATACATTCACCTTACTTTTTTTTTATTACAGACCACACATAAAATAGCTAAATAAACATTTTTGAAATATCACAGATTATAAATATTTATAATTACCAAACAATATTTCACTGGTAATAATAGACTTTTTAGGATAAAACCCACAGAAATCAAGTATTTGATGCAAATACGAAACAGATAGAAGGTTATTAAGTAACATCAATATTTTTAACTATTTTCATGATTTTTAAAATGAATATTTTATGGAAAATTTTAAACCAATAGAAATATTTTTTATTCTACAGTATTTTAATCCTAACTATATAAAAATTAAACAAAGTGTTGAAATTAAAAAATCAATTATTCAAATAAAAACATTAGATTAAATATGTCCCCCAATAAAAATGTTCTTATGTGAAAAAAAAAAAAAAAAGATCTTCATATTTTTTTTTATCTTTAAATCAGATTTGCAAGAAATATATAAAATAAATATCCATAAAAATATTATTTATTCAAATTATGCTACCAGAATGAATGAAAAATATCAAACATTTTTCATACCTATGATTTTTATAATTCAAGTAACATAAAATAAAAATTAGTAGCATGAAGTTGATTCTATTTATTATTATTATTTTTAAATAGAATCAACTTCACATTTTACTATGTGGCAAAATTTTTATCAAACAATTGTTTCTTTTTTATACTAAACAAAATACATGGAACTGTAGTCCTAAAACCTTTGCAAAGAAAAACAATACTAATAAAAAATTCAAGAGATTAACTTTATATAAGATCTTCATGAGAAATAAAACAAAAATAACTTACCAATACCAACAGGAATAACTCACAATATTTAATATCAAAAAGAAAATTTGACCACAAAAGATTATTATATTTTCATATAAATGAGTTATTACAATTGAAAAAAAAAAAAAAAAAAAATTTCAAATAATTGACATTAGTATTTTAAAGCGTATAGGAAAAATTTAAATAAAAATAAGATCCTGTATTTTGAATATAATTTGAAACAAAAATAATTTATGAAAATTTTTAAATGTATCATTAAAAAATATGAAAATAGTTAGAAATTGAAGGTAAAACCTCTGAACAGTATTCAGATTCTGATATGACTTGCTCACTTTAGTCCATCAATGGTTCACTTTCACTTCGATTAGCACGGCCGTAAGTGCAGTTTCTACAAGCAAATGAATCAAAAATATTTTCAAAGAAAGTTCTCTCTGTATATGAATTTGAGTCATCTTGGAAATCAAAATTTGCAACTTCCACAGCTAACTGATTTCTGTGTTGTACGTAATAGCTAATTCCAAAAGCTATGATTACAAGTGTTAGCAGGCTGCAGACAATTGGAATGATGATGGTAGATAGGGTTGGTTTGATTGTCACTAAAAATAACATTTATGGTTTTAAGTATCATAAAAAATAATAAAAATTAAATTAATATAAATATCTTAATAACATATAAAATCTCAAGGACAATACTTTGAATAAAATATTTTTCACGATTTTCATACAATAAACGTGTATTTTCTATTCAAAAATTCCAGTTTCATATTTACATATCAGGTATACACAATTTATCAATTACAGGGTATGAAAAGTATATCCTAATTTCATTATTAGATTAGAGATAATAGAAAAGAATATTTAAAAAAATAAAAAATGGTTAAAAATTTAATAAGAATTCCATGTAGATTGATTCTATAGGAGATTTATCTTTAATTACTGTGATTGACACAATGATAAAATGCCGTCAATTTTGCAAAACATTCAGCAATAAATATACTGTTATGTTAGTGTTATTTTAGCAATTAATTAAAATAATCATATTTATTTAAACAATAAAAATTTTAATGCAATGCGAAATATTTCTGATGATTAAAAATTGGGTTAATATATCAAAACTTAACATTTCTGCTACAATTGTTATTTTTAGAATTTTGAATATGAATTAGACAACAGGAAAAATTTTTTTTTAAAGGAAATATAAACTACCACTGTACACCATTACTTCAATAATTCTAGTAATTTCCCGCACATTGTTATTTACATAAATGCCTATCTGGTACATTCCATCCTCCTGAAGATATTTGATGATTTCCATACGACAAGTTGTGAAAGTTGACGAATGAGAACAAGTAAAGTTCTCACTAGAGCCATTCTTTTTAAAAATTTCATAACAATACACAAAAGGTGGTCTAGGAGAAGACAAAAAAGAATTATTTTAAAATTCAATTTTAAGACATTACTTTGTATTTTAGAATATTATAATGCTGCTATATTATGTACTTAAAAAGAATTGAAATAAAAAAATTCATAAATATCTCTAAATATTTTTTATTATTAAATGTATAATCAAAAATTAAAAACCTATGCAACAACAGATTTTAAATTATAAGTGCTATATTATGAACTTCATATGATTGTTTTTAAGATCCTTATTTGAAGTTGTAAATTCTTGATTGAGAAGGTTTAAAAAGAAAAAAAAAAAAAAAAAACACCTAGTGACGTTTCTAGTAAAATCATTAACTTTTATTCATACTTAACTATCTATGATTTCCAACAAAAATTAATAGAATAATGCCATTTTAAAATAATGTAGTTTTAAATGATAGTAAAAGCAATAGATGAAATAAATTATGTTTATCAGTTCGAATTAAATTAAAAAAATTACATCTTTTTCATATAAAATCAATAACATATGCAAATATAATAATAATAATTAGTTCCAAATTTAATATTCAATTCAGAATGTTCCATAATTAAATAAAATTAATAGATTTGATTAATGTAAAAATTTGAAAGTTCTTTTTAAAAGACAAATTTTTTTTTTTTTGAAAATTCACCAGTGCTTCATAACACAATTAAAATATGAATAGATGATAATTTATCAATCTGATTAGAGACTATTGACTTTGGGTCCAGATTATCTTAAGATGTTTGTTGGCTTGAGAGAAAATTCATTATCTTTATTTTCCCTATTCTAAACAAAAATCTAATATGAATTGGAAGTCAGTGAAATTAAAAATAATTAAATCAGCATTAATCAAAGCTCATGCAACCTCTATTTAAAGTCAATAATTTATATAGGTATCAATTTATGTCTAATAGAAATAATTAATAGTTTCCTATTATGTAACAATTTCTGCTCATCTAGAAAATAATTCATTCTTATCAGACTTTTATATTATAACAATTATTAGTACCATCAGAATTACACTATATTGCAGTCCTAGATCGTAACAAACAATCATGCGACATAACTAGCAAATTATATTGCTTAAATTACTTAAAGAGTATGTCGCGAGTATGGTAGAAAACAACTATATCCTCAACATCCTTTTCAGCAAACATGGAATAATAGAGTTAAAAAAAAAAAAAAAAAAAAAAAAAATTACCACACAAACGAAATATACCAAATTTGCGGTGATGAAAACCATGTCTTTTAGATAAGGAATGAAAATTGACCTGCAGCATTCTTTATGTGGAAAGAAATTTAAATACATAATGCTTTGTAACAAATATTTTTACTCAACAGAATTGGTAGCCTAGAGTAGTAGTTTAGAGGCTGGTTAAATGTAATTCCTTGTAGTAGGAATTTCCCGAAGACTATACAACCAGTATTTAAAAACTAAAAATGTAGGCCAAAGTTTAGCAGAACATCATAGGGGTTCAACAAAACAAAATGATGATTAATATTTAACCTTAACAATCATTGCAATATGATATTCAATTCACTGCAAAAAAGCTTTAAAATAAACTTAGTTGTATGCTAACAAAACTTTGGTTTGTGGTTTTGTTAACAGCAGGCCACCATGCTGCTTACAAAAGAAAGCATTTCATTTGAGGAAGAGATGACTGGAGCCAAATTGTCTTCATCAACAAATTCTGCTTTATTGTACAACCTAGCAACAGGAGGCTTATAATTTTGGTGAGAACACCTAACACTCAGAATAACCCTGCATTTTTTAGGAAGAAGAGTGGTGTTGTGATTTGGTATCTTTATCAATAACCATACAAAGTCATACATCACCTGTATTCAAGCAATATAGGGATGAGATTCTCATACCCAATATGATGCCTTATGCTGCAGTATGCAGAAAGGAATTCTATCTTGATTACAATGTCAATTCTATCTTGTTATAAGCAGGCTACATCATGTTTGACTATAGCCTATAATCTATCCTGAAGAAGAAATCTTTCAAATGGATTGGCCTACATATTTCCCAGATATAAATCCATTCAGAATTTCTTTTTGTGACATTCTAGGAGAAAGAGCAACTGATTACTTACCTTTTCAGAAACAATTTAGCAAATGGAAGCTTTAATTCTACAGGAATAAAAAAGAATATGTGGTCTCTCCAAGATAAACTCATCCATGCCATAATTCATACAAAATTGTTACTGGTCAGGTGACTTTATACACTAATTCAAATTCATTTTTATTTGAAGAATCCCTAGATTTGTTCATTTCTAATGATTTACAAGATTTATGCATTTTTTATTTGACAAAATAAATATTTCTATGTTTCTTACAATAGATATAAATTGTACTTTGTTATAAAACTTTTCTTCATCTGAGGTTTTTATTAAAACTCCTAATCTCTAATTGCTTGAAAAGTGTATTTAATTTCCTTAATGCATCTACATCATATTGCATCACTGTGCCTAGAGCTGAAATGCCTTATTATAGATCTAGATATAATATAAGCAAACTGTTTAATGACACATCAATAATAAGTAATCATGCAGCCACTTAATGAAGTCATAAATTTTCACTTAAAAAACATAAGTTATATAAATAAAACTAAACAGAGTTTTTCACAATTTAAATTTAAAAAGATAATACTTACGATCCATCACAGGTAACGTTAAGATTAAGAGTATCTCCGTGATATAGAAAAGGATTTCCAGTAATATTTATATAAGTCACTGGGACTGCAATAAAATTTATTTTTATTAAATAGGACAATAAAATATTAATAGCAAACGAATGATATGAACATGATTCAACTTACAAATGTGATAAAATGGAACACATCAAGTAATTAATGTAATAAAAAAGGTAAATTTTATTATACTCAAAAGCAAAAACGTTTCAATACTGGGTTTAGTAAAAAATAAATAAAATCATTTGAAATTCATTTAATCATCTAAATAATTATTCGTAGATAAGTAAAACAGCAAACTTATCAAAAAATAAATAAAACTTATACAACAAAAATAAGTGTGCCATAAAAATCTTGCTTAATATAATTATCAACGTAAGTTTTAAGGTATTTCCATTATATTTAATTGTAAAAAAATGAAAACAATTGTACCATATGACATAAGAAAGAATAAATATAATAAAACAAAGAAAATACAATAATGAAAAAGGTTTAATATTTTTTAAATAAGAGAGGGATAACATAATTTAAAAATAAACAAGTTTCTAAAGAATCTAAGAGATAAAATTGCAAACAACATAGCATTGATAAAAAAAAAAAAAAAAAAAAAACATTTAAAAAGTTTTTTTATCTACTTATATTTAATTTTTATGGAAGAAAAAAAGTTTAACAAATAATATTATATACTTATTGTAGACATATTTATTCATAATACTATTATGGAAGAGAAAATGAAATATATTAGGAAATAATTTTTCAATAATAAAACAAATCAATAGTTTTTAATAAATAAAAACACATTAATTAGATACGATGTAGTTAATTAAAAATTACCTTTAGCATTAATAGTTCTGTCAAAAAATCCATATTTAAAATCATTATTTGGAAATAATGCTGTGACATAAGCTTTAATATCCTTCTCGCCAGCCTCAGTGAAGTTGTAAATAAGAGTATTATTCAGAGTTTGTAGTTTTTCAAAATCAACACTCCAGCTATAATCAATAGCAGCATTATCAAGGTAATTGTCATTATTTACAAGACCAACGACAATAGAGACATTTTCACCAACAGCAACTTCGTCTGCATCAACTAGAGGTTGGTCTTGGCGATACACAAATATTTCACCAATTAAATCTCCTGGAATTAAAAAATATTTATTCAAATGTGAAAACTAAATATATTACAAACACTTCAAAAAATCTATTTACATCTTTTTTTTAAATTTTAATCTAAATAAAACAGTGGCTTTCAAATTGCAGATATATCCTTACAGAAAAATCAATTAGGGAACAAAGATATAGGGAAAAATATCAGCAGAATCATTGGTTTTAAAATTATAATTGATTATCTATTTAACTTTATAAAATGTATGCATAAAACAGCATTTTGAAAATTTTAGTAGAATGTAAAAAAAAATTTAGTTTTAAAAACATTAAAGATTCTGTCTCCTTTTAAAACACTGTACTTATTTGACAGTGGCATTTTTCTTTGACTTTGAAATAATGAGTTCACAATAAAACATTTTTAAAAAAAAAATTATATAGATTATTTATGATATTAATGTTTAAAAATAAATTTGCCCTCTAAAACAAAGTTATCAAACTCAGTTCATTTTGATTTAGAAATTAAATTTTTATTAATTCATAATTTCAATTCACATAACAGACAATTATAACTAACAAAGATAATTTTGTGTAATTAATATTCTGAAAAATAATTTAATTTTTAAAAATAAACCCATACTATACACATATATTAGAGAATAGAATCATAAAGAAAGCTTACAAACTACCCATCCTTGATTTGATTTGAATTTATACTATATGCTAATCATGACTAAAATGTCAACTAGTCAAAATAATAGGAAACGTCTCTTAATTTTTGAGAAATTATAAATGCTTTTAGATCATTAAAGCACTATTTTGGTGTAATGGTTAAAGATATGAGCTAACCCTCTAAAGAATGCTGGTTCTATTTTTCTTCACTTTTTACATTTATTATAAATAATGCTACAAAATTATATGTGTATTTTCTACAGTAATAATAATAAATATATGGTTTATAAATAAGTATTTTCTTTCATTTATGCATTTTTTTTTTATTTTACCTTATGAAAAGCTTTATTTTAGACAACAGTTTACTGTTATCTAATTTTATTTGAGAATTATTCATATTATTATAATAAAACACCCAATCAAAACAGGAAACTTAACTTAAAGTCAGAACAGAAAAATTTATCATAACAGAAAATAAACTAGAATTCCTTTTGGAATGATGGACTAGTCAAAACAAAACCTTACAAAAAAGGAAACTTGAAATTGATAATCACATATTTAAATAGGATTCTGTATACTAAAATCAATAATAAATTTATTAACTAATATATTAAATATAACATACATTTTCTTTTCCTGTAATTTTAAAAATAAATTTAATCTCTCGAATTCAATTGCTGCATCGGACATAGAATTTTCTAAGAAATGCATGAATTTTGAAAAATTAACTTTTAACAACAATAAAAATTTAATATTTAAACGAAAAGTATCATTTTTTATACCCAATAGATATAATATATAAGTTTATAGTACAAAACACTTAATAATTCTTCTGCATTACAATGAATGCAATGTAAGAAATCGGAGAAAAAAACAAAAACATGTATGAAATAAAACTTATTCCCACTAGAGCGGATTTAACCACTATACCATGAAACTAGTCAGTGCAGATATAAAATTTGCAACTGTATAAAATTATTTAAAATTCTTACACACAATTTTTTTTAAATTAATGAGAGATACAAACTATTATTTTAGCTAGTTAACAGGCTGTGATCTACACACAATATAAATTTCTGTCAAAATAAATATGTTCATGGCTTGTGAATAAAATATCAAAGTTACTAGAAAATTTGAAGGATGTTGGAGATATGATATTTACTTTTATAAAAGAGATATGTAGATAAAATATATAGCAGAAATAAATTTGCAGCAAATGTGGAAAGTTTGAAAACCCTTTTTAAAAATTCTTACATTTTTTTGGAATAGTCATTTTTAATTATGAAAAAGTATTTTAATGTAGTCTAGCAAGGTAAATTAATAAAATTTATACACATTCAATTCATAAAAAAACACACTTTTAAACCTTTTTTTCATAAATGTAAATCAATACTAAGTATATTGAAACAAATAAAGTTTATGATATATTTGATATAGAGAGCATCCCAAGTAACCAATTTTGAAAAAGATGCAAACTATATTTTACTTTTGAACAAAGAATAATATTGCTTTTTGGCAGTTATAAAGTTTAAAGTCAAATAGGTTTCAAAATATTTTCGATTTACATTTATTTATATACACTAGAATAGAATGATTGCTGTTTTTACAAACTATAACATCGAAAATTGTTAAATGGCCAAGTCAGATGTATTCAAATATTATAATGTAATCAGAGAAAATTTTTAGCCAAACTGTGAATTTGATTTGTGTCATTTAAAATAAATAATTTGATGTATTTTTAGAATTGCATAACATCAAAAAAAATATATTAAAAAAATTCCAAAACTTTTTCTTTTACAAATTTCTTTGCATTGCATACATCCGACTAATATTCCTAACAAGTAATCAATTTGTATCACTGCTTTCTAAATCAAATATTTCTACACCAATTTATCAATTTTAAGAATTAAATGGGATGGGAAAGTTGTTATTATACGACTTTGCGAAGATTAGATAAAATGTTTTTTTGAATGATCAGAACAAGAAGGCCCTTGACAAGAAGTCAGCTCATCTAGCTCAAATATATTGAAGCAATCTCTATCAACAAATCAATGCTTGTAAAAAATTTATTCCTCATGTTTATAAAATTATAATTTACAGTGAAGTCATAATAACCATTTAGGCACACTAATACTATTCAAATATTTATAGAATGTGTCATAAAAAAAAAAACTAAGACCAACATGTGTTTATAATTTTAATTTTAATGTTTTTGTGGGATAAATAACAACTAATTAAAACAAAATTAGAATAATAACTTGTTACTAAATGTAGAAAAGTATTTAAAAGCAAAAAAATTAAATACAAAAAAATGATATAATTAAATACATACTTTTTAGTTTTATTGCGCTAGTATTAGCAACTACAGTTTTCTCAAAAATGATGTAATCAGTATAAACTGTGATGTTGACACAATAGTCGCCTTCCTTATAAAGACTTGATGAATATGATCTTTCTAAACTGATGTTATAGCTATGAGTTTCGTATGTAGCTTTTTGAACACCATCATCGAAGATATATATCAATTTGCTGCTTGTTTCATAATTTTTTAATACTGCAGTGAATGTGACATTTGAATCTAAAACAGCTATTTCAGAATTCGTAATAAGCAATTGAGGAGATGAAACAGCTGAAAAAAAAAAAAAGTCTACTATTAATACTCATATTTTTAGTGATCTAAAAAAATACAGTTACTATTTACTATGCATAAATAACAAGAATATACCTCCATATATTCCAAAGATGATCAAAAGTAAAATTTTACAAAACTGTAGCAAAGAATTCATGTTCAAAAAAATATTTGAATAGATGAACAAAAAATATATATTTCACCCATTATATGAAAATATATTTATTAAATAAAAAAGCTCCAGTTTTAATCGGACACTGAATGCATTCAATTAAGCGGTATGATGTAAATAAAGACGACATGCATATGAATAACAAAACCAAAAATAAAAACCAATCACATGGTTATTTTCAAAATGTATCGCCAAACTGGTATAGCGAAAAATCTATTATAATAGACCCTAGATGTAATATCTTAATAAATCCTTATTTATACTGTTAAAATAAAGATTTTTTTTTATAGAATTAATTTATTGAGTTTAAATTAAATTAGAAATAAATTATAGGAAAATCATATCAATTGTGTTTCAGTTTATTATCATTTAGATCAAAACATTGATATCCATTTGTTTTAAATTATAAAATTCAACTTTACTGAAACTTTTATATGCTAAAACTTAATTATAAAATAATGCAATTTTATAGACGATTTATTATACTATAGAACAGTGGAATTAAATTTCTAAGAAATTTAATGCTGATATTGCGTAATACAGTATCTCAAATCAGAAAGAGTTGTTATCTCCTATATTCCAACCTTGCCGTTGACAGTAAGAATAAAATGCAAAATTAAATTAATTAGTATATAATTTATAGAAACATAAAAGTTTCTTTTATCTATTATAATTCATACTCAGGATATTCTACATAACAAATTTTTTCTGGAATTTGCACAAATGGATAATATTTATAACTATGTTTAAAAACATAGTTATAAATATTATCCATTCTTTATTTATTTCCATAAAGGATTCCTTATGAAGTTGACTCAAACTTTCTCTATTAATTAATATATTAATCTAGCGTGAAATGAATAAATAAATAAAAAATAATTAAATAATGCCTCCGTTATTAGTAGTTATGTTTGGCAACAAAAAAGAAAACATAATTCCAACTCGTCTGCCTCTTTCCCATTGGTTATTGAAAATATCCAGTTGGACAAGAGCATTTTTAACTTTTCCCGCGTATTAGTTGTAGACGTTGGATTTCCCTCCAATTAATTTTTGCTTTATTTGAAAGAGTCCTTTGCGAACTTGTTTTGAAACTGATTTCTCAAAATGGTGAGGTTACTAATGTGATATTGATGTATTTAGATGATTAAGAAGTAAGCAAACTTGCAATTGCATCATTCCCATTAAAAATTTCTCTTGATTTCAGGCTGGTGGAAAGGCAGGCAAAGATTCTGGGAAGTCAAAGGCTAAAGCTGTTTCCCGTTCCGCGCGTGCGGGCTTGCAGGTACATTATTTCTATGTAAATCTTTCGGTGGGATGTTAATTCTGAACTAAATGGGATTTTGATATTCAATGTATCTGAAGCCTTTTAAAATCATATAAATTAACTATAATAATGAAGAATTTACTGTGTTGTAAATTGTGGTAAATGTAATGTACATTATTCAATTCTTCTTGAAGTGTTTGATTATGTTATAGTTGATGGTATTGTAGTGTTTAAGCATTCACATTTTGTTGTATCTAAATATGTTTGTTAGAACATAATTATATTATAATTCTCTTATCAAATTTATGTCTATTTACATTATTTGACTGCAATCAATTAAGTTTATACTAAAAGAAAGTTTTTGTTGTGGATTGATCTTTGTTTTAATTTAAATCAAGTATGCTAACTGCATATGTATGCTTTTAATTATATTTAGATTTATATCATAATTAAAAAAAAAAACTGTTTGAATTTACATAAAAAAGTTATTGCTTTAGTCATTATTTTATTCAAAGCTATTAAAATAGTCTGACTTACCAAATTGGGATGTCGTTTATTTAAAAAGTAATATGTTGGAGTATGCAGTTATCTCTAACTAGGATACTGAAGAGCATTTGAATTGGTAAATTGACATTGGAACAAGACACGATGTTAAAATTTCTTAATGTTGGAAAGTAATCAAAACTAAAGTACAAAAAAAATAATAATAATTAAATGTAACTCAAGAAGAATAATTATTCGAACATCAATCAAATGTATCGTAAGTTAGATACAACTGATTTCTGCAGTATTCTAATATCCTTTGAATAAATGCAGGCTGGACATTTGTTTATATGGATGCAGACATAATATTTTCAATTTTTAACCAAATCTGTTTTTTTATAAATTATAACTATGCATAGAAGAGACAAATTAATTTAAGTTCATGGGAATCTTCCTATGATTGAATTGGTTTTTAAAAGTATTTTTCTTAAATTTGAATATCGCACTTAAAATACCATCAATGTGGCATGACTATTTTAATGTATCAATCCTTGTTTGTTTGTTTTTTCCTTCTCATTTATCGCTTCTATAAATAAATACCTTTAATAAAGTTCACATGAAATAATTGGAATATTTCTTTTCTGAAGTACTGGGAGTTTTTTTTTGCAATTTTTCCTCCCTTGTTTCTCAGCAAGTTGGTTGTGGCTGAAAGGGGAGGGGAAACCAAGTTTTTTTTCAACTTATCTTTTTTGTGTGTGTTTAGATTACGAGAGGATAGAAAAAGCGCAATGAAGAAGGTTTAACAATTATTTTTTTGTTATATACTCAATGACATCTTGGTTTTGGGAACCTTGCTCTTCTGTCACCTGGTCTGCCTTGCAATTATTCACATAATTTTTATTACTGTTTATCATAAAGCATTACTCACTTTACTGACCTTTGGCTAACATCAATCAGGTAGGAGTTAGATGCACATGCTCATTTTACTGCATGTTAAGTAGTCGAAACAGTAACAGTAGTAATAAAAATAAGTAAATAATAGATACTTTTTCCTATTATCTTGGAGATACTGAAATGAAACCTATTTTTGAAATAACTTTCAGTAGCAAATACAAAAGTGATATAAAGAAACATTTAAGATAAAACTTGTTAAAGCTGACCTCTTACTGCACTAGATGTCATTTCCTGCCTAATAAGGTTTGTCAAATAAAAAAAAAAAAGTACAATTTGAAATTATTTCTCTTACTGGCAAGTGTCAAAATGGCATTCTTTGTGGGAGAATCCCCTAATAATTAGCATATCCATGTGTATGTTGTTATTTCGTATATATATAAACGAGTTTTAAATGTAAACAATTACACTTTGAAATCTAGGATACTACTTCAATTCTCTTAAGCATGTACATCTAAATTTTAAAAATGTTTGTGTCTCTATATATTGCAAAATTTCTGATAAACTATAAAAAATGCGTAAGATTTCTGTGCCATTTTAAGACTTGAGAATCTAGAATTATTAATCAGCAATTAGTATAATTAAATATCTGAGAATAATAAAGCTTAAATATCCAGAACATAAAAGAAATAGAATTGTACTTCTATTTTTCTTAATTTAGTTAGAATAATTCTTTTAAAGAACAATCACTAATCATTTAATTAAGACTATTTTATTTATACTATTCTGATTTCATTAAAAATAAAAAAAAAAAATTTCATTCATTTTTTATTTTTTTAGTTTCTAAATTTAAATATACATCATTATGAAATTGAGTACAAATAATTGAAAGCTAATGAAATAATTACTGTTAAAAATCAAGATCTAATTGTTTGGCAGTTTCTGTGCACTTTTAAAAATGTAAAAGCCAAATGAGATACTTTAATTTATAAATTATTTCTTTTCCAATTGATATAAAAATGAGAAAACTGTTTCTGATTTTTATTTCTTTTCCAATTGACATAAAAATGAGAAAACTGTTTCTGATTTTGTGGATCCAAATATGTATAAGATTTTTAATCCAATATATTGAAATTGTGAATACAGTCTTAGCTTTGAAATGTTATATATATATATATATAAAACATTTCAAAACATGATTAAATATTGCTAACATCCATTTCATAATTCATTGATTGCTGACATCCATCCATCCATCTATATATATATAGATTGATGTCAGCAATCAATGAATTATGAAATGGATGTTAGCAATATTTAATCATGTTTTTTAATTTATATTAAGATCCTTGATAAAATTTCATTTTAAGTAATTTATTCAGAATAAATTGTAATAATTTTGAAAATTAAATTATATTTAAATCCTTTTAGTTCACTAAATACTCTTTTTATGAATTCAGATATCCCAACTACTAAAAACTTTATCAACTTCACACAATTAAAAGAAACTTCCATTGATAATCAGAAAAATAGCCCTAGCTTTTGGGAAAAATTTATACACTTATGTTATCAAAGAATTGATAGTCTAATAGGTTTTAACTTAAAGAAGGATAGTTTTAATAGAAATAGAGTATTTTATACAAGTTTTTGTTCTAAATTTTTATGAAAATTTTTACTTACAATGATTATTTTCAGCTTTCATTTAAAGTACTGTACAACATTATGAATTTATATATTTTTTTTTTCTGCATGAAATATAATCTGCAATAAATTTTTTCATAAACTATTGGCTGTATTATGTCTTAAAGAATCTAAATTATCTGTAATTTTTACCCGAAATATCACTTATTTAGTATAATTGTTTATATAACAGCAATTAAAGCATTAAGATTACCTTTTTAATCTAATTGTTTTCACTGTATCAGGGTGTCAACAGAATCAGGAAGTCAGAGTAATTTAATGATCTGAAAATGTCAGGGAAATTAATGAGAATATCTAAGAATCGGGGAAAAAATATTGCTCCAAGCATGTGTGCCATCAGTGATTTTGTAGCCAAATATGATTGGTGATTTGAATTGTTTTATGGCAACCTTATATCTGGTTGCATTTTTTTATGACAAGCTGTCCAGTTTATGATTTCTTATTTAAGCATGTCTTTCACTAGTATGTGTCTTTTTTATTGTACTCTGCTTGTACTTGTGCTATTTGCTTCAACTGATTTAGAATAGTAAGGATTTTAATATTTTATTAATTTTGTTATTAATGATTATTTATTGTATATTAAGCTTAAATTCACTCCTTAAACCTAATTTTACTATCCTTTATCATCTGCATTGATTGCTTATTTGTTATTTATGTATTTAATTTTTGTAATAAATCTAATGAATTATTTATATAAGTATATTAAACTTAAATTATTTGATCAGGTATCCTTCAGCATATGTGTTGAATGCATACTATTGATTGTTATTTTATGTTTAATTACTGGATGGGATTCCATTATATGTGTAAGTAAAGAGGGGGGAAGCAAGATTCAAAGATAAGGTTCCCCTTTAAAAACACTTTTGAGAGAGAATTGCTTGCCATATTGTGACGTTTTGTTATTTCTTTTTGCGAGTTTTTAAAGAAGATAATTATTAAAATCATGTAAATCCCTCTTAATAATCTTAACAAAAATAGTGTAAATGAAATAATTTATCTGCATTTATTTTGGTAAGAATGGTTATCTTGTAATATTGTTTTAATAAATTAAAGAAGTATTCTTTCTTTTTAAAAAAATAAAGTATATTGCACACACATACTGCGATTCTGATTAGGAAGAAAAGAAAGTGTTTTAAGTTCAGCCTGGGAAATGTTTTTCAGTTTCTGTAGCTACCATGTATAGGGGTATTATTGTTATATTTAATAACATCAGGCTAGTTAAATTTGCATTAGAAATTGCAAATTTCTGTTTGTGAATTTTAACTGTAGTTGGTATTTGCTGTGATAAAAATTTTTTTAAAGCAAGTTGCTTGTTCAGCATGATTTTGTTATTATTTTTTTTTTTTGCACTACCTTACGATTTTAGCATTTTTTGAATACTAGTAAAAAGAACAAACTAGAAGTGGTTTTTTATTGAAAAAATAACATAAAGAAAACTATTTATTACTATTTTATATTAAAAATTCAATAAAGTTGCTTAAAATCTTTGCAAATTGCAAGAGTTTTTATTTTTAGTATATTGATTGTTCTTTTCTTAGTTTCCTGTTGGCAGAATTCACAGACATCTAAAAAGTCGTACAACAAGCCATGGACGAGTTGGTGCTACTGCTGCTGTCTACAGTGCAGCCATCCTTGAATATTTGACAGCTGAGGTATAATTTTCGATTTTGTTTAGTTTTAAATGCATGTTTCAATTTTCATTTATGACAAATGAAATTTCTACATCTTTATCAAAAATCAGGAAATTCTTTTAAAAGGGGATATTTGTATAATAAATGAGAGAATTTTGAAGAAAGTTTATTGATGTAACAGTAACATAATCCATCATAAGAGAAAAAAATTATATGCATGAAAATGCTTTCTCTCAAAGCTTAGCATCATGTCTTTGAAATAGTGCATGGCAGTTTACAAAAGAAAGAACATTTTTGGAACTTAGTCATGGCTCCTGTAAGGTAGGAAAAAAAGAGTTGGTTTTCCCTTCTTCGAAACTGAAATCGAAGCAAATATATTACCATTCCAGCCCTCAATGCAAAAGTGAAAAGAATATTTACCCTAATGTCAACTCAATGGTTAGATATGCCAGAAACAAATTATAAAAAGAAGCAATGTAATTTTAATTAAAGTTATAACTTTAAAATGTCTAGTCTTAATTTTGTAATTATGTAATAGAAAAAAATGATAAAGTAAATGTTGAAATATGACTGTTCTAAAATAGATTAGATCTTTTATTTTATATTCACCTTATCAAATTGTTAGGATTTTTTTTTATTAGATAAAAAATTAAATTGCATTACCATTCTTTGTTCATATTTATTTTTATGCATTTATACATTCTGTACCAAAGCATAGCAGTTATGGTAAAATTATTCATATATTTTATTTATTCAAGAAATTTGTCTGTTTTAAATAGTTTTCACTCATAGAAATGTTAATTTTTGTGTTGGTAAGTTCCAAAGCAAATTTTTTAATTTTATGTATTATAATTGTTATTAACATAGATATGCTATTTTGTATTTAAAATTCCCTGTGCCAAAATCCCTACTTTATTATTCATGAAATTCATTCATGCAAGTATCCCAATATTAGAAGCTGCGATACAAGTTAAAATTCTAAAAATTGCATTGAAAATTAATTTAGTTTTAAACACTTTTGAAGTATGTTGTGCTTTAAGCATTCATTTAATCAAACAAATTTTTAAATATGTTGTAATTATTAATAATAAATTATTTAAAATGAGAGTAATTTTTCTTTTGGTACTGATAATTGAAAAGATACTGGTGTTACCTATATATTTTTTTATATATAATTTCATAAAAATCAACTCTGTAAAACTGCTGCCTAATAAAAATTTAAGGTTTCTTCATAACATTCAATATGTAATTAACAAGCTTAAGTTCATTAATTTTTAAAAGATGCAAAAAGTTGCGGGCTTTGGAAGAGAGTTGGACTTTTATAGAAGTTGATAAAATTTTATTTACATCATTTATGAATGTATGTTCTAGTAGATGACAGAGGCTTAGATTAATATAGAAAAGAATTAAAAGCATCCAACATAAGAATAAAATTGATAATTTCAATGTTGACAAAAGCTTTTCATTTCTAACAAATATGAGATTGTATATCATCTTTTGTTTTCCCGGTAGTCTTTAAATGCATTTTTTTTTCTCGTTATCTTACCTTTATGGCAATATTTTTATACAATTGCAACATTAATATAGTGTTTTGCAAATTTTGTTAGATAATTAATATGTATATGAAGTATTGAATTGCCTGCAAGTTACATAGTGTTAGGGATTATAAAAAGAAATTATGGCATGGAACGAGAAATAATGAGAGTAAATAAGAATTTTTTTATTCATATTGTGTCAGTATTAACTCCATGTAAAAAGTAATTCTCCATTTTTATAGGTTCTGAGTTGGCGGGTAATGCCAGTAAAGATCTTAAAGTGAAACGTATCACTCCCAGACATCTCCAACTAGCCATTCGTGGAGATGAAGAATTGGATTCCCTCATCAAAGCCACCATTGCTGGTGGTGGTGTCATCCCTCATATCCACAAGTCCCTCATCGGAAAGAAGGGAACAAATCCCAAAGCCCCCTGAAGCTTGCATTTCATAATCGCACCTTTCATCTCGTTCATTGCAACAAATTTATTGCTGACCTGATTTTTTTTTTCAATAAAAATCTTTTATCTTATATTAACATGGTCTCTGTGGTTTCTTTTAATTGGGTAATATTTTTGAGCTTTCAACTCTTTATTTTACTGACCTTAAAAATTTTAAAATTGGTATATTTTTATTTATGTTTAGTTTGATAGTATGTAAATTCTTTGAATTTAAATAAATCATTTGTAAATTTTATTTTACCTAAGTAAAGTAATTGTGAATTACTGTTCTACATCTACTTAGATTAATAAATTTTATTAATACTCATGTCATAAAAGGGTATGATGCAAACCAATTGGCAAAAATTTGACCTTGAAATGGGGAAAATGTCAGTAATTTTTACTTTTCATTTCTTTATGTGTTTCAAGTTGTTTAAATATATAAGGTAAGAATTCCAAATCCTATTATGCAAGCTAAAGGCAATATTAGTTTTGCTGGAATAATTATAAAAAAAAAAGGAGCTTTATAAACAAAGTATATAAAAATGAAATTGGGCAGTGCCATGTCATATCTGCCAGTGGGTATTAAAAGATGCTTTGTTTCCCATAACTTGATAGTAAAATTAAATATTTATTTTCTATACAATTCCTTACTTTTTTTATTTACTAATATGCATATAACTGATTATTTAGGCTTACAAAGTTAGTGTCTGTGGGTATAATATACAAATTTCACAAAGGCATATTATGCTATAAATTAAAAAGTAGGTACTGGGATTTAAAATTTTATAAAGTGGTATAATTAGAAGGCAAGTCAATATAAAAATGCCATTTGTGAATTACTGCTTAAATTATGAATGAGGGGAGAAAAAAAATATAGTAATAAGTGTCTGTGTAGAAACTAATTTCCAGAAAATATTTGGTTAGAAATTGAATTATAAAAGTAGGCAAAAAAAGGGATTACTCTGAAAAGTTCATTTTACTTCCTTTAGGTGTGTATGGGTATTAATACTTGTGAACCAATGAACTTCGCCTTCATCTTTAACTTTTCATCATTAAAATTCATTATGTTCATATCAGTTTGTTGCAATCTCATTACCTTCATGTGTTTTACCTATTTCTGGATTATTTTGTTTTAATTTTTTTGATTATGTTGATATTTATTGCTTGACTCTTCTAATTTGTTTAGGATTAATTAATGTCAGTATTTTTGGTCCACTTTTTTTCTTGCTTGTTGACCTGTGTCCCTGAAAAGGAGGATCCTGGCAAATTAAAAAGAATCTGGCATTGTATGAATTAGACATCTAATTAAAAAAATTTATTATTAAAAGCAATAATTTTTTTAACTGATATTTACAATCATACATATCAAATCTCCCATGTAATGAGACACTCAAAATTTTTGCCATGAAAAAAAAATTGCTTTAATCATGTTTTCTCGGTCATTCTTCTTCAGAACGTAAATCCAAACTGAAATGTGTTAATAGCCAGCAACTACATCCTCCAAGCTAAAACCTACTCAAAGTGACAGCTGGAGAATATAGGAAATAAAAATAACAAGAAACTTATTCTGAAATCAAAATTCTAGCATCTGAACCTGCTTCTTCCTATGTTAAAAATAAAACCAGTGCCCACCTTAAATTCCAAAAACCATTTAAACAGCAAAAAGCTGTAGATAAGAATAAACAGAACTAAAAAATGCAGTATTTGATAGAAAGAGAATTAAATAGCCTCTTTTTACTTTAAAGTTGGAAATCAATATCCATGTCAGGGAAAAATTTCTCCAATAATGAGAATGTGGCAGAATCTTGGGACATATACATTTCATATTATTTTAATTATTTATAAGAACATGATTTTATCATAAAATATTTGGCTCAGATGGGCCATCAAACAATATCTACTTGCCTGTTTAAGTAATTAAATTATAGTGCTCCAAAATAGTAGAAATTTATATCAATTCTATTCGTGGAAAATTTAGTTATTATTATAAGTACCAGATAATGCAACTATAGAAAAATTATCTTATCTAAAAAAATGTACCACTAATAATATGTTTATCTTAAATGTGTTCATGTGTATTTTTTTTTTTTTATGCTTCTCACATAACATTTAATACAAAATTCTTTTTAAAACAGAATTAAACACATTTCAAAATCACAATATGTATAAATGTATGATTCTAATTGCGAGTTTCAGAGAAATAATTAAATTCATAAAACTGAAAAAAAACTATCATCTCTGTATTTAAAAAATTAATAATTACTTGAAATATGCTTATTGGCTACATAGGTGTCAACTGGAGTTAATAATACAAATATATAATAGATCACTATGAAATAATAAGAATGACCCATAAACTATTTCAGAATCCTAAACGAAACAGTAAATTAAAAGAACAGTGGAAAGAAGTTTTAAATTATTCCTCTATATACACACATCCAAGTGTTATGCCATTGTTTTTGTGTTAATTATATTCTTCAAAGGGATCGAGTGGCTAATGCTCTGGCGTTAGGTACCATAGGTTTCAGGTTCGAGTACCGGTAGTGCCATGGATGTTTGTAGTGGTTCGGAATCCACTTTAAACCGTAGGTCTTTGTTTAAAATGATCGTAGAGTGTTGTGGGGTAGTGTTACTCCTTCTGTAACATATCTTCAAGCTACATGTACCCCCTGGGTAGTGCTAAATGAGCAGTACAGCCCTTGCTTAGGCATAAAGATTAACTGTCTGTATTGCCAGCAGCATTAGGACAACAACAATACAGTCGTGCACACGATCAAACTGTAGCTGTAATGAGAGGTAAGTTTCTCTGTGCTGGAGTGGCAAAACAGTGTTACGAGAAAGAAAATGGATGACACGGTTGTGCTCAAGAAAATGGCGAAAGAAGAAGCTGTTTATATGTAATATGTGCTGTGCTGTTTTGTTTAAATATATGTTGATGTTTTTCTTCAGGTTACCCTCTATGAACAAAACTCCCTACATTCATTTCACAATCAATCCTAATAGGAAACAACAAATATTCTCTTCAAATGAATAATTTTCTAATTTTAAAGTTTCTATAAAAACGTTAAGGAATTTGGTTTTAAAATACAATTCAAATGGAAATAAAATATAATTCAAAATGAATGAAATCAAGAAGGTTTATAAATAACAGATGTAGATAAACTAAAAGCATATTTATAATAATATTAAAAATTTCAAAAAAAAAAAAAATGTAAAAGAAAAGCCTTATATTTTAAATAATAATTTTCATTCAATACAATATTGCTAAATTGTATGATATCTAATTTATTTCGATGCAAAATTTGTTTTCCTGCTAGGGAAAACAAGGGTAATACAGGATTTAAAGTAATTTGCATATTGCAGTCAATATTTAATATTTTATGATATTTCAGAGTTAATATGTATTTCAGATTTGATCTCGTAGGGATATGGACTATAGAAACTTGTTTCAGAGAAAATGTTGAATAAATGCCAGTAAGTGAGATTAGCATACGAGTTACCACTTTTTACAAAATGAATACTTGCCTGGTAATGACTTTATTCTTTTTAAAATATTAATTGAATTGTATAGAAAAATTTCAAATCTTTTATCTTATCAAATATTCTAAAGAATTAAATATATATTTTTACTTGAGTATGAAAAATTTTATGTCATTCTCTAGCTAACAGTAGAAAAAAAAAAAAAGAATTAAGTTTCAATTTTAAAATTCTCACACAACATACAATGAATACTAAAAGAATTAAAACAACTTTTAAAAAATTTTATTTTTCAACATATATTAAGAATTACTATTTGCATCTGTAGTGCTTGTAGACAGAGATGTATTCTGCTTGGATTTCTTCTTGCGTTTCTTTTTACTAATCTGTACAGTTTGAGGAGCTGAAGGATCAAGTTTAATTTTTTTCTTTTTCTTGCATGATAAAGGATTAGGCCCTTTAGCTTTCCTTTTCTTCCTGACTGGTATTTTTTCTTCTATAGGTTTCAATTTGTTTAAAGTAGCTTTTTGTTGTTCAGATAATTCAATGGCTGCTTTCATTTTCTTGTTAGCAAACCCTAAGCTTATGTCCGAGGGTTTTTCTAAATTGATAGCATTGTAACTGACATACAGTAATGGAACTCCTGGTAATAGTCGACACTAAAAAAAAAAAAAAAAAAAAAAAATGATAGCTGATTTCTTTAAAATGATTTTCAATTTTACAATATTAAAAGAAAATTTCCTTTAAAAAGTCACTCAGAATGGCTTTTTAATACTAAATTTATAATTTAAAAATCAAAACATTTGATTTTCTAAATTAGATTTGATATAAACATCTTAAAATTTAAAATAAATTAGGTTACTTTTATTATAATAGTTTGTAAAGGGGGGTATAACAAAACAATAGGTAATTTACATATTTTTAATTCTGTTTTTTATACAGCTGAGGTAAATATTGAATATTTTTTTTTTACTTATTTTATTTTTCTTGTGTCTTTTACAGCAAAAAATTTTTGTTATTAGAATGACACTTGTGAAGGATTCGAATCCACTCTATAATTGAAATATGTTATTTGCTTTTATAAATTAAAAAAACCATGACTGAACTGAAAAAAACATTTTTTAACAAATTTTTTATGCAAAAGAAATCAAAAGCTATTTTATATAATATGTATATGAAAACTGAATTGTCATGAAAAGTACATCGGCAATTAAAAATACCAATGTGTAGCAATGTAAAAAGCATATGAACAATATAACAAAAAATTATAGTTTCACTTTAAAGCCATACAACAAACAGATTGAAAAACAAACTTTTAAAGTAGAAATTATGTTTTGCTTTTATAAAAGGTCTTGTTCATGTTAAAAAATGAAGCTCATACCTGCACAAATCAGAATTAGAATATGGAGAACTATGTATGTGAATTTGCACTTCTATATTAATGAAATTGTTATTTGAACTGAAGTCAAAATCAAATATTTGTCATTAGAATAGTCTGATAACTATGCAAACAACATGACCATCCTTTATGGTGTTAGTGAATGGGAAACCTTATTTTAATTGATAGGTCTAAGAAATCCCCAATATCCATGATTGCAATGGGTTTTCATCCAAGAGGACAGATGTTGGGTTTGCATAATCATTAAGGAATATTTTTAAGGATCACAGCTCATGATTCAGTTTTTGTGACATAGCACCAAGTATTTGTGCCTACAGCATAGTCAGAGACAGCTCAACATGTCTGCATAATCACCGGCAAAAGACTTTTATCTGCTTTTAATGATAAAGTGCAAGCAATTTTGGCTACATTGATTCTTTTAATAATACATATGGATGTTCAACGATATACATACAATTAGATGGCATAATTTTTGCTTATAGCACTATTCTTATCTAATATGGAGGCATTGAGAGGAACAATGATCAAATGATTAATCACACTGAATATTGTTATACACTTGGCATGAGATGCTATTAGAAATAAATCTAGCTCTTCTTTACTTTAATAAATCACTATAAGAAATCATAAATTTAATCTCCCAAGAATATGATGGAAATAAAAAAAATAATCAATATGAAATCAACATAATAAAAATAACACAATGACTAAATGAGCAATGTGCATTATAACATGCTAAATTACACTGCACAACTTACTTTCATACTAAGTTGAGCATCTGTTGTAGCAACCATTAAATGATCAGGATTGTTATCCTTAACCATTGATAGAATACACTCTTCAGCAGATATAGTGGAATTTTTCTCATGGCCACATTTCCTGACCTTAAACTGTTTGACAATACGCATTGCACCATATGCTTTTGGGCCTAAAATTTAAACAAATAATTGCGTGAGTAATTCTAAATATTATTGTTATTAATAATATATCAGGTTGTTAAGTTATTAAGTACTCTTAATAAGTCAATTAAAATTATCATTACAAGAAATCCAATCAGATCATTTTAGTCAATTTCAAATTTACATTATTTACTAATGATTACATTTTTTTTTTTTTTTTAATCATGTAAAATGTTGCATTAAATATCTAAAATACTACAAATTTCAGTTGCGCTAATAAAGAGCACACGTGCCAACCAGTTTTGAATCGCGACGTTAGATTGCCGACACTTAAAAACCGCCAAGTCTGTTGCCAAGGTACCGTTAATACATAAGTACCAAAATTATGATAAAAGCTACCCTGAATGAATAAAAAAAACTGACATTCATTTGAAAATTTCAATTTATATGTTTGGAAAGAAATTACTTTAACTTAATTCTTATTAATTGTAATGTTACAATAAATCATGACATCACGGAAACTATTTAAATTCCTACTATTAAAACATTTTAAAGAAATATTCACAATAAATTCTATGAAAAACTGTTTGATATTAATAATGGTAATATTCAACACTTTGATACTGCAGAAATAATTAAAATTTCCTTATCAACTTAAGGCAACAACCTGTTGTTTCTTTCTTACACGCACACATTGTAAAAGCACATTGATTTCTTATAATATTTTCAAAAATATCTGTGTTTAACGATTCAATCAATGTTACATAAATTTAAGGTAGAAATGTATTGACTAATATGTTTATTCTTCATCTTAATATTTTGCAGATTGTGTACATTTTTTTTTTTATTATTATTATTTATTTTCAATGGTAGATTATGAACAGTTACAGCAAAAAAAAGAGCGAAGAAAAAAAAAAAAAACATACAACAAAAAAATAATACAACAAAACGTGCTGAAACAGAGTTCATTAATCTAACAATAATTCCAAAGTTGCAGATCTTTTAGCCACTAAAAAGTGTTACCAGGTGCACCACGGGGGAGGTAGATCACCCCGATTGTGTACATAGAATAGTAATAAAATGGCAGTTGAGGATTGTTATTTGTAGTCAAAATTCTCATCATGTGATGTGTACATGCTTGTTATTTTTCGACTAATTTGTATAACTCATTGCTAGTTTATTTGCAATGTATTGAAAAAAATTATTAAATAGTATATGGCATTGTGTATGCTTGTTGCAAAAAGGAGGGCCTAATTCTTTTCACAGATACATAAGAATTTAACATTGTCATATTGAATGAATGAGAATATTTTAAAAGCAATTTTATTGCATATATTCCATAGCAGTATATTGGATATGTAATTCGTATATGATTTATATTATAGTTTTTATCTTAATGCAGCATGCTAAATAGGTAATTTTTATTTTGATGAATAGCTGTAATATTCATTTATTGATTAGAAGTTCTTTTAATTAATTTGGAATTAGTTTTCTGCATATAATTGGAGGTACTGTAGCTAGGCAATTTTTTGGCGACTACCAAAAGAAGGAGCGATTTTAAAAACAAATGCTCCATTTTTAAAATTCTAAATAAATGTAATATTTCTACATATTTGCAATTTTTATTATATTATTACAATTATTTTTGACATTTTAAGAATTCTGAATACTATATTAATACTTATTGCACATTAATTTGTATAATTTAGAAAGTGTATTTTACTGGGTTTATTTTTAGACAGAATTTATCAGTGTGTTATTATATATTTTAGGTTAATAAATATAAATATGATAATGAAAACTGCCTTTCTGAGGGAAAACAAATGGAAACGGATCCAAGCTTTTGATACAGCAGCAACTCTAGTATGAAAACAATACAAGATGTTGGTCTTAACATTTAGTGCTTCTGAATAGCAAAGTGTTCTCTACTGTATTATTTTATGAATGGATGTGCACAGTATTCAGTGTTGCGATATATAAAACAAATTTTAATTGCCAACCATGATGCCAATGATTTGTCATAGCTTACATTAAAGGATGGTTTGTTAGTTTACAGTAAATTATTGGCACAACTCTTACATATTACCTTATCTCTAGAGAAGAAAAACAACAACAAACCCACTGAATATCTCATAAAGAATTGCAAATTCAATAATAAAATTTTGAAGTTGAAATGAAGATTTTTAATTTTATATTATTAAAATATTGTGAGACAATAAATTTTAATATTCAATTAATTAAAAATAAATGTAGAGTTGAAATAATTATTAGAATATTCCTAAAGAGAATATTTTACAAGACTTTGAAAATGTCACTTTAGTACAACTTTCATCAAATATTAATCTTTTAATTAATGTTTAAGTAATCATTGAGATTGTATTCTAGTATTAATATAATCACCATTTGAACTATAACTATATTCAACTAATGAAAATAAACAAAAACACATGCTTATTGTATAATTTTTAAAATTTGTAAAATAACATATAATTGACTGACAATCCTTGAGACAATAAACAATCAGAAAACAAATATAATCACCCAATCCTTCTGTTTCCATTATTACACAAGGAGTAGTATAAAGCCGAACATCAGGATCTTCAAGATATTTGGGCATTTGATCCTTAATATTCAGTTTACATTTCAGCGCTTCATGGCAAAAAGTTGAGTCTACAAGTATCTGATACGGTTCTCTAAAGTTAAAATTATTTTTATAAAAATTTAAACATTTTTTAACGTGCTTGTGTCGTTTGATTTTCATATTTCTAGAAAGTTATAATGTACCGACAAACAAAACAAAGCAAAAACTGTGTAAACACACGTAGTTGACGATTAACATCACATAAATAACACAGTTTACACATTCATCTTCAGGAAGCACAAATAAACCATGCGCGCGCAACCTCAGACCCTTGAGTTTTTTTCACAACTATCAGTAGCAAGAAGGGGCCTGATGGGCGAGTTGCTAGCGCTCTGGCGCTCGGTACCACAGGCATCGGGTTCGAATCCCGGCGGTGCCATGGGTGTTTGTAGTAGTGGCTCGGAATCTACTTTAAACCGTAGGTCCCGGTCCTAATAGGATCGTAGAGCGTTGCGGGGGGCATTGTTACTCCGCGTCCGTCGCTTATCTTCAAGTTACACGCGCCCCCTGGGTAATGCAAAGTGAGTAACGTCTGTGCAGCGCTTGCCTTAAGGCGACCAAGCTGTCTAAATGTTTGCCAGCTGCATTAGAAAGAAAGAAAAAAATCATTAGCAAGAAAAATAAAAATATATCACGACAAAGCTATGCTTTTCGTCACAATTTACAAATGGCGGATGGTTCGACTCATTTCTGTAATTCGTATCATTCGAACAAAACTTTTAAATAATATGAATGCTAGAATCAAAGTAAATTTTTGTGTTGTGACGCCATTTGTTTGTTCTCTATCAGAGGAATGTAATAAAATAATTTGTTAGAGAATATGAAATTTCTGAATTTTCTTTTATTATTGCAAAAATTTTTCTGACAAAACACTATTACAAAATATAGTGAACATATATATCTAAAATTTTCTATAATGCGAACCTCAAATAATTGTGTTAGTTTTAAATTTCATCAATACTTGCTAATTATGAACTATTCACTAAGATATTTATTATTATTTTTTTCATTTACTAGCTGAATTTTTCAAATTTCTAAAAACTGTTAAATTCTCTCCAAAATCAATACATATTTGATTTATTATCTTGTTTCGTTTTCCTTGGAGCACTTTTGAAAGCTTTTTTATTATTATTATTTCAGACTATATGCCAATAAAAGATTAAATTTTAACGGTATTTTAAGCTGTAATTATTAAAAGAACAACCAAAAAAATCATATTCTTTATGATTTATTTATTAATACAAATAAATCAATAAAAAATAAAATCAGTAATAACATGATTATTAAGATTTGAATAAAATAATTTATATTTTTCTCTTCATGCATAATTTAGCGTTTAATCTCAATGGCGTAATGTTCGCAGTATGTGTAAAGAGGATGAGACTGAAAGTCAAATGACCTAGTATGAGTTTTAAGGATTTTCCTCGTACAGTATGCAAATGTTGAGCAATTATTCTTTAAAATTCTATTGGAAGACAATGTCATTATTCCGCCGTCAGACAGTGATATATTCGTAATATATCCACAAGTAGGATACGAGACCCACAGATGATAAACAAAAATGTAAATAATATAGACTTTCTACAATATACAGGGGGTTACCAAAATAATGGAAACACCTGTGAATAAAAATGACATTTTTGAATGCGCTTCTTATGCATTAAAATATAATAATAGCTACCAGTTTTTTTAAAATAGAAATGTATATATTCCTGGTAGTATGTGGTAGTTCTGTAAGTCTTGGTTTCATTTCAAACGCGTCAAATGTCGGACCTTTCAGATTTTCAAAGAAGCCAAATTGTAGGAGCCCGTCTATCTGTAGCAAGTGTAACCGCAACATCCCAACTTCTATGCGTTTCTAGAGGTATGGTGTCTAAAGTCATGACAGCGTACACACAGCGTGACAAGACAAGCTCGGCAAAGCAAAAGGGGATGGAAAGAGAAGCTCAGTGAAAGAGACCGACGCGTAATGAAGGGGATTGTGATATCTCAAAAGTGAACAACTGCGGCAAAAGTGACCGCAGAGCTCCATCAGCATCTGAATTCTCCAGTGTCAATTATTACAATTAGAAGGCACTTTCATAAACAGGACATTTACGCCAGAGCAACAATTCCCAAGCCACTTGTAACAGATGTTAATGCCAAACGTCGTCTACAGTGGTGCCACACTCACAATATCTGGTCGATTGATAAGTGGAAGAAAGTGATATGGTCTGACGAATCATCTTTCACACTTTGTACTTATTAGTTTTGTATTTTTGTAATCTCTATTTCTTGTGGGAGAGGTAAGGAGAAAATATGTCCAGGGCCCAAAAACGGGTTAATCCGGCCTTGATCAGAAGCCTGCTTTCTTTCTTTTTTCTTCCTAAGTTCTTACTTTCATGCTTTTATGTTTAACTTAAATTCAGGATAAATTTTATACACAAAATTTTGAAGCATAATAATTTATCTAATAGGAAATCAGTATAAGCAAATGCATTCCTGACTATTTGTAAATATTTTTTTTTTTTTTTTACTCCTTATGAGAAGCGTATTAATTTTTACTTTTTTCAACATAAACCTGTCCTAGAAAGACTAACTTGTTGTTGTTGTTGTCATATCCCTTATGGAAGGAGGGAAGAGGGGTGCAGCTTCTGTTCTGATGGAGCACCCATAAGTCTGACTTCTGCGGAGTAGAAGTCAGACTTAGTCTTAGACTCCGTAGAAGTCTGACTTCTCTAAGTAGAAGAAGACCAGAAGTCTGACTTCTACTCTGTGACGCTCTTACAATCATAGGTGACCGTGGCCTACGGCTTAAAGTGGATTCGAACCACTACAAACATCCATGGCACCGCCGGGGACTCGAACCCGAAACCTGTGCCACCGAGAGCCAGACCGCTAGACACACGGCCATTTAGACCCAAGATTAACTTCTATTAATAGAAATACAAAAATATAATAATATACGTCACAAAAGTAAAGTTCTGAAGGACAATGCATGGAGCGAGATTCTACGAATTTTTTTTTTTTTACTGTTTCTGTATTTTTTAACAATAAAAGATTCCCATTCTGTCCAATGATTCTGATTCCTATTTCTTTTCTGTGGAACTAAGATTTCTTTTAGAATAATTTATGTTGATCTCAAAACCCTTATGATGTTATTTTTGAGATTATATATTATATATCAACAAGTTATAAGATAAATTATATTATAAAATTCAATTCAATTTTTACTTCCCGCAATTCGTTAAAAATTAAGATTCCTTTCAAAATTTCATTTACGGATAAATGTTTTACAGGCAAGTTTTACATGATTTGAAAGATACATTTACTCATTAGCTTTTAAATTGTAATTTCGTTTTAAATTAATTGGCAAATTAACTGTATAAATACAGTTTACGAATTAAATAGTGTAGTACTGTTAATAGATTTTCGAAATCTATCATGATCTAGTATTTTCCATAGCTGTAAAAGAAAATATTTCTTACTTTACTAATTTATTTCTTTTTTGACAATTCTAGTTTCTTATATTGCCATAGAGCTACAGCCACCTACCTATCGTCAAGAAAACCAGTTTATTTGCTTGATTTGATCAATTTTATGCATCCATACTGAATAAAAACGAAATCCTTTTTGAATTCAAAATTAATCGAAATGCTTCTATTTTAGACATTCTGTTAAGACACCATATTTTGGTTTTTATCAAAGCACTATTTTTTTCCTAAATCTGATATGCTTTTATTAAAATCTTGATAATGAATCTCGATCGTACTTTTGGAAATTTAACTGAATTTTTAAATTCGAATAACGTGAATTTAAAATTTAATCTTATTCGAATTGTATATTTAAATTCTTTAAACGACCACGTAAATCCTTCAGTGAAGACACTCTTAAATGAGAATGATATCTAGTATCTAAAATAAAATGTGTTTCTTTTTTATTTTTATTTTTTGGTAGATTTTCTCACTCTGTATTTAAATAAGTGTTTAAAAATGCTTATTTGACATTTGATATATTATAGCAAATAAAGTAACGTATGATAAGTTATTAAGAATAAATGAAACTCTACTTTAAAAATATTATTATGACGACAAAAAAATTACTTTTGATTATATGGCCTTTTATATCAAGCAAAGCATAGAACTGAATGGCACACATAAATAATATTTTATCAATCAAAAGTACGTTTTGGAAGCCTTTTGAAGTTTATGTTTCACATTGCCGTGATGCTAGATAAAAGAAGGAACAACCAAACAATAAAGGTGGTTTGGAGTTTATTAATTTTAAATGAAAGTGACCAGGACCGGAATGTTAATGCACAATAATTTTCAATAGATAATTGATTGTAATAATTTAATTATATGGAAATAATATTTTAAAATTTTTATGATTATTTTTAAATAGATAACTGCCACAAACATAAGATGCAAAGATATTTTTTTTATGCAATATTAAATTTATTTAAGCTCTAACTATTAACATTTTTTTAAAATTAAAGATTCGCTGGTTCTGAGAAGAATGGTAAACGATTCATATTTATGGGTAAAATCTGTATTTATAATTAAAATTTCTATTAAACATTTAAAAATATCAGAATTATTGCTATTGAAAAATATCATTCTATGCTATTGAAAAATATCATTCAATGCTATTGAAAAATATCAGATTCATTGCTATTGAAAGATATCAGATTTATTGCTATTGAAAAATATCAGATTCATTGCTATTGAAAATTTTGCTATTGAAAAAATCTGAATCATTGCCTAGAATACAATTACTTTCTAATATCATTTATTTTAAGATTGTATGAAAATCACTCATAATTCATAATATTAATTTAATACTATTATTCAGTTGGGGATCAGATAAAAAAAAAGTTGGAAATTTGTGTGGCTCTACAAAAAGCACTGCCCAAGACACTATGCTACACTCTGCACACATGCTCCCTTCGAAAAACAGTTGTTCTGTTCTGCTTCTTCCCATTCAGAGATCACGATATTATTGGAGTCACAGTGAAGAAAGCAGATAAACTTTTATTTAGGACAGTATAGCTCCATTGCTATCTGCTCTACGTGTCATTCTCTTCTGAACGATAGCTGAATTGCCAAGAAGGTACGAAGTGTGGAACATACGTGACATCTAATGCAAAGTAGTCCTTGAGATTGAGAACTTTCTAACTGCTCAGAAAGTTTCTTCCGTCTTCTGTTGCAACAAACATTGAAACGAGATGCAGTTAGTATGTTTCTTAATATTATTTAGCCAAAAGAAACACAATTACATCTCTATCAATGTTGTTGCAACAGAAAGTCAGAAAAATTATTCGGCTGTTAAATAGTTCTCAAATACAAGGACTGTTTTGCAGAGCATCCGTCACACATGTTCCAACAGATCGCATCCTCAAAGCAGTTAGACTATCGCGAAAGAGAATGAGACACGGAACTCATGACTGTCCACGGAAGAATCCATCTGTTTTCTCCACTAAGATTCCGATTTGTCAAGTGATCTGCGAAGGAGAAGAATCAGAACAGCTCAACCATTTCAAAAGCGAGCATGTGTAACAGAAAGTGAAAGCATCCGGAATTGGGCAAGCTGAGTCCCTTACTGATTTCCCCGCTTTTTTTGTCGTATCCCCAACTGATAACACAGTGTAATAGGTTATCATACTATTTTACTATTAATGCAAATGTATGCGAAACAGAATGTCTATTAATTTTATATATGTATTTAGGAAAATTGATTTTTTTATGGTAAAAATTATTTTTCAATTTTGATAGATATTATATTTTCTTGTGTTTGTGGCAGCTATCTAAACTGCTTTTAAAAAAAAAAAAACATTTTTTATTTTGATGAAACATTTTTGCTATTGTACTTCTTTTCTTTGTTTTCTTCATTGGTTCTTGTGATGTGGAGGTAAAATTTTCCGTATGAGACTGAAAGAAAAAAAAAGAAATTTAACCACTGTAAATTAAATTTTTATAATAACTTTTTAAAAAATTGCGAAGAATTGTTATTTCATATTTATCTTTTTGTAGTTAACTTATTTGATATAAATAATCGACTTAAATTCATTTCTAAATGATATTTAAGGAAAATTTCTTGCTTTTTTCTTACTTTTGAAGAAGTGGTTGAATAAAAAAAAAAAGGTATGCATAAATTAATAAGCATTGATAGTAAAAAGTTGCTTGCTTTTGTTTATAATTTTATGAGGCTTCCTAGCTTAAGTATGAAAATCTAACGTCCCTTCTATTTTATAATATTGTTTGTAATTTTATAAATCTTAAGGAAAATAAGTTTAATTTCAACTATTTTTATTTCAATAGAAATTCCGCATTGGAAAAATATTTAATCTGAAGACAAATAGACGAAATAGAGGCGTTGAAATGGTGAAACAGAGGCGTAATATTAAATTTCGAATTCCTCAAAGTCGAAATTTAATATTATATGCTTTAGAATTGTTACTATTAGGTTTCACCAACAAGCATTGTTTTACTATCCTTTTTGCAAGAGGAGTCAGGAACTTTTCATTATGCTTGTGGTCCATTTTCCTCATACTCTCTGAATATCATGCAGATTGTGTTACGGACTTCAAAATTCTGAAAATTCCAGGAGATGATCACCATCAATTTCGGCCTTCTAGGATTTATATATTTTTAATCTAATGGATTTATAATAACAGTTAAATCTAGGAAATTAGAAGTAAAAACAAAACATATTCTAACAAATTAAGAGTTGTTTTAATTTCCATCCGGTGTGATGGTAAATATAAGAGACAAATGCACAAAGTTCTAAGTATGGCATGTTTATGGAGAAGCCATTACGTCGATTTCTCTGTAAACACTTATCGTTATAAAATATTTGTTCGCCTGATTAAATTTATCTTTGGTTAAATTTGCCTTGGATTGTTTCGTCTTGATTAGATAATAAAACATGTGTTAAAGTAAACAGTACAACGATTGCAATTACAATGTACAAACTACTTCAAAGTTTAATTACAGTTTTTACAAAAGACATGAATTCATGAAATTTTGAATATTTTACTTATTTTATGGCATCAAAAAACATAAATATTCGTTTATATCTACAGATTAATTTCTTAAATCCATTTGATAAAAATTGCTACAAACAAAATATTTTTTTTTTTCGCTTGCTTGTCAGAACATAATTTTATTACAAGTATGAACCTGTCTTAAGTACGTGAAAACAAGTTATGTTTTAGTTTGGAGATTTTTTTTGGAAAAAGCAACCACAAAGAGAGCCTCTATTACAAGACAAAGGCCTTCATCATCACAAATGAGCTTTAACTTATTGTATTGTAAAACTAACATCAATCGAACAGGCAGACTTATAAAAATGAATGTAATCTAATATCAACTAAAAATTTCTGCGAAACTATATTGCTTGATGTGTCTACCGATTTAGACGAAATATTGAACCACAACCCTATTCTCATCAATTGGTGAATACTGTAAAAATGTCATTATTAATTTACTGGGTGCTATTTTATGAAAGCTTTTAATATATATATAACTTAGTTTATGCTTTCATTTTGAATTAGTCAATCTATCTATTTATATCTGATAGTAGACAAAACTATCACAAATGTAATAATAGGTTATATTAGATTACAGCAGAATGCATTAACCGTATCTAATAAAATATCAAGTGATATTTGATCGGATGACTAATTTTGGAAGATAGTTAAAAATTAGTCCCGGCGATGCCATGGATGTTTGTAGTGGTTCGGAATCCACGTTAAGCCGTAGGTCCCGATCTAATAGGGTCGTAGAGCGTTGGGCGTAGGACTGATAACCCTATCCCGAAAAAAGTATCATCTATGTCTAGAAATTTGCCAACAGGCCTTGGCCCCTCTTGCGCCAATCAATGATGATGATGATGAGTTAAAAATTAATTAAGGATTATCAATTTCTTAAAAAAAAAAATCTTGTATTCTTATAAAAATGGGAGGTGTGCTGTGTTTTTTTTAGGAATGTGGTGACAAACTTCTGGGACAGGTTGAGAAAAGTTCATAAAACATCAATAAAAGCCCTGTTTAAAATACCTTTGTATGCTCCTTAATTGATTCTATACTAAAAATGAAGTCATACTTATAATTTTTTGATTCTGAACAGATTTTTGCAGGTAAATTAGATCATGGATGTATGAGTGATTTGTAATGATTTCTTCTTTCTATATTGTGTTGTATATTGTATTTAATAAAGTTTCATGCAGGTTCTCTCCGTCGTTTATTCCTATGAATAATTTGTCAGGAATTAGATCACAAATGCATTCTACATAGTAAAGTATCTTAGTGCTATTGAATTTAGAAAATTAAAATATCAGAAAACAATTAAAATTCCTCTTACCTCTTAAATTTGTAATAAACTGTTGTTGAGTCATTCTTTTGGATTCTACTATTTTAGGGGAGTGTAAATCTGTATTGAGCATGATTATGGCGTATGATAGAATAAGGATGGTATCTTTACTATTATTGGGATTTTGAGCTGTATATGTTTCGCTGAATATATCTAAAATTTTTTTTCTATTTTTGTGCTTCGCCCTAGTTAAAGAAACAGAAGTAAAACAAGTTTTATTATATACATTAGAAACAACGCAATAAAATAATAATAATAAAAAAAAGAAAACGAAGCAAAAATAAGAACAAAATAACATGATACAGAGATATATGCTGTTAAATATATAGCTTTCTAAGATAAATATAGGTTTTTGTTCTTTTACTACAAAAAAGTGCATTCCAAATTTTCTTAATTTAATAAAAAAATACGGAGAAAATATCTGGAGATATCTGTAAAGGATTAAGTTCATTAAATTAATTATTCTTTAAAGATTATTTAATGTAACATTATAATTTATAAAAACAGAATTTTTTTATTGTAATTTTAACACCTCTGAAAATATATTTATCCCTTATTATACTACTATCCATTTGACTTGACCTCTTGTCGATGTTTCGCACAATTGGTGATTTCAGAGTAATGTATGATCCAAGAAACCACATTCAAAGTAATAAATTGTGTAGTGGTTAGAAATGTAATAAATTGAAAAGATTTATTCAATTCCTTCTATTAATTCACACTCTCCCTATATATATCTTGTTCAAATTTTCAATCGTTCATAAAATACTTTTTATTCATCCACTCAAGTTCAAATGCATTTTTTTGAACTTGTAGTGGATGTACACCATGTTAATACAATTTTTTCAAATAGTAATTCAGTAATTAAATTTAATTAATTAATTTTAGTTTTTACATTTAAGTTGCATATATCTACCAATAGATGGCGCCAGATAAACTTAAAAAATGAATGAAAATTATTTATAAAGGACTTTCTGCAATAGAGTGAATAAAAAGTAGGAATCGACTTTAAAAAAAAATTTTTAAATTATTTTTCCAATTGTATCAAATTTTATTAACAGGTAAACATGTAATGGACCTCGCTGTTTTTAAATTTCTTCTTTTTAATGCTAATTAAACATGCATAAGTATATGAATTCAATCTGGCTGCTTTCTATGCTCAACATGCACACTGATATTAGATCTCTAAAAATCAGGGTTGACATTTGTTCGATAGCTCGGACACACACAAATAAACTCAAATAAAAAACGTGGACTGTATTAATTAATCTCCTTTATTTAGGCAGCCATCAAACTCGAAGATGAACTGACCACACAACCTCTCTCTGGGGTTACACTTATTGAACTCATTTATTTATGCAGCCATCGCACTCGAGGTTGGACTGCCACACAACCTTTCTCTTTGGTTGCAGAAGTTCAACTCTTTTTTATTTAAACTCTTTGGACTGGCCACACAACCTTTCTCGTTGGTTACAGTGGTTCAACTGCCTTTCTTACATTCTTTCTCTCTCCCGTCATCTCCCCCCGCCAGACACCCCACAGACCGGATGTTTACTGGACATAGGGCGTTGACTTCCCCTATGCACGGGGACCTGGGTTTTGATGCAACAACATTTTTACATTGATGGTTTGGACAAATGGGGGACAGTAAAAATCTGAGAAGAAATCAGGATTCAGAGAAGAAACTTTTAAGAAGAATCACAACTTCTGAGAATACTACAAGCTTTTTAAGAAATCTATAATTATAGAATATTGAGCACAGATTCATGGAATTCTAACACATACATTCGATTCGAG
Source organism: Caerostris extrusa (assembly GCA_021605095.1). Taxonomy (NCBI): domain Eukaryota; kingdom Metazoa; phylum Arthropoda; class Arachnida; order Araneae; family Araneidae; genus Caerostris; species Caerostris extrusa. The sequence continues at coordinate 39,392 of BPLR01009335.1, read as the reverse complement.
ATCTAGACACCTTACACATGATTCACTCTGCTGATTTGAAATTGTTTCTCAGAAGATTTACTTGTTGTTTCTAGAGGTGTGATCAGTTCCCTCAACATCATCCCAGCCTGGCGATACTTCGTAGTTTTTATTAATTAAATAACTGAATTCTAATGAAATGAGTATTTTTTTCACATTTGTTGTCGCTTGCTAGTGACTCGTGGTGTCAGGTGGTTTAGTGTTGTAGGCGCCTGGAAACACTCTACTCTTTCACTTTATATTAATTTATTTACAATATTAACAATACTTTACGTACAATACTTCAATACACATGGTACCCTGTGCCTCTTCTACAATATCAATTCTATTGTATACTTAAAAATCATAAACACATCACATTCCTCACATACGCTTCCTGACAGTGATACTCCCTCAGTCGCTCCTAGCGTCCTGCCTCGTCATCTGAATATCAGGACGCTCGTACTTACCAGTTCACACTACTGGTATACAGTATTGGCGAGCTCTCGCGACAATCTAATTATAGTTAAATCTTACACATTAAATAGCGTAATTATTCCACTAATAAATCGGGTTTTAATAAATATTATAGAATTAACAGAAAGTATAAATAATAATTATTTAACCCAAGTTTTAAAATCATATATGTATTGATTGTTCGCAATATTGTACTTAAAATGTACCTTCCTTTAAACCGGAAATGGAAGGTTTCTTGAAGAAAAAAACCCAATTATTCCCAGAAAAATGACATTTAGAAAATTATCTACTGAGTACCCGAATTTGTTAATATAATTAGATGTTATCATCACATTTTCACTTTTACTTTTATCACAGAATACTCGAAACATATTTTTACAAATCCGGTTTTCGAAAATCAAGCTTTTATCTTAATCATTAACAATTTTGTTGGTTGATCGTAGTTAAAACGTAACATATAACTCACCAAATATATTATGCCTATAGATGTATTGCAAATGAACTAACACTTACGGGTATTACAAAAAGAATGACATGAAACGACGGAGACGTCGTTTAGGTTTAGGTTTTCGAAAATGATGAAATTGGTGAATTGTCTGCAGGAAATAAAAGAGAAATTGTAAAATATCTAATTAAAGTGTTGATTATTTTGAAGAAGTCATACACGATGTTAAAGACGGTTAAAAAATAATATATATAACACTAAACATTTTCTTCATTTACCTAAATATTTCTCAATATTTATCCAATTGTTCTCATGGTTTGTGACTTTATCGAAAAACATTTTTCCGCTTATACTCTATCAACGGATTTTTTTCTGCAAGAATAAGAATTTTTATTTTTTGTAATCCTTTCTAATCATTATTGGGAAAAAAATGAATAGAGAAATAATGAATAATTCAGTAAACTGTTCTTATAAACATGACTGAAAATACATCTGAAATATAATAAAATAGATACAGTTCAGAATATGATTAAATAGTTTTCCAAAAACCCTTTTTATGTATTGTCAGATTTGAATATCTAAAAGATGTAAACAGAAAAGTAAGGTCGAAAGTATCGAGTTCCGAAATACAACTGTGTCCAAAAAGTAAGACAAATTTTCAATTTAAAATTCCCGGAGCTTACGGAATTTCAATTTTTATTTTTTATTTTTTAGATTGTTGCATCGTCCTTGACATCTGTGTGAAATCTGACGTCAAAATATTGATTAGTGCTTGAGTTACGCTTGGCTTTGGGAGAGCTAAAACTGATCCCGGCGATTTTTGAAATGCCTGAATTAATTGGGCAAAGATCTTGCATTCAATTTTGCTTGTGAAAACGTATAGAATGTTTCAGAAGGCATTCGGCGAGCATTCCTGTATAGGAATGAAATGTTTAGAAGGGGTATAAACAGTTCAAAGAAGGCAGAAGAACGCGTTGAAGAGGAAGAGCCCTCTGCCCGACCATCAACCTCAACCGACGAAGCTCACATCCAAAAATTAAAGATTGGGTGCTTGCAAACCGTCGATTTACAATTAGAGACCTTGCTGCTGATGTTGGAATTTCAAAAGAATCGGTCAATTCCATTTTGGGCCTCAAACGCGTCAAATCTCGATTGGTACCGAAAACACTGAATGCGCCAGCTCACACTGCATTGATTCTTCGTGACTTTTTCGCTAAAAATGAAACCCATATCGTTTCACAACCCCCGTATTCCCACCGTGCGACTTCTGGCTATTCCCTAAACTCAAAAGACCCCTCCAGGGACACCGTTTTGAGTCGGTTGAAGAGATTCAACGTGAATCGTCGCGCTCTTTGAAGGCCATCCCTGTCGATGACTTTTAGCATGCATTGAGGATTGGAAAAAAAGTTGGCACAAGTGCATTGTGTTCGGAGGGGGTTACTTTGAAGGCGATGAAATAAATTTGGAAGAATAAATAAAGAGTTTTTGAAAAAAAAGAAATATTTGGTCTTACTTTTTGGGTACAGTAGTATATTACTGAAGGTGCATCTACATTTGCATCTAAATTAGATAGAAAACACGACGCATTAAAAAACGTTTGATAGTTTTGGACAAAAAAAAAAAATGACTGTGACAATTTTTGGTCATACATCAAAGCATTTATGACTTTCCAAATGATGATCTGTAAAACAATGATTATAAGTATATATATATAATCATTGTTTTACAGGTTCGTTTTAAAAACAAATTATTTTTATAGTATAATATAGTTAATTATTTTGTTAGTAAATATTTAAAATGATTAAGTATGTAAATGTTACTTACTTTTTAGAATAGCCATATTGTATTCATTATTTATTTCGCCGAAAATTTCTCCCATTTTTATTTTATTAAGTCCTATTGCAGTTAGGAAAAATTTTTGTTATGGATCTAGGGTTATTTTTCAGATAAGAATGCCTGAAAAATATTGTTGACCTAAATCTGGTTTTTGATCGAATAATACGATGAACCCGACTCTGTGTTCTCTTGAGTGAAGATCAGGTTTTTTAAAAAGCTGAAAAAAAGAGAGAAAAGTTTAGTTTTAGATCGCATAAAAAAGTAATAGAATTTTTAACACTTTATTTGTGATTTTATCAATACAATTATTTTTTGATTTTTCAAATCCCATATTCAACAAAATATTTTATCCTATATTTTCCGAAAATTTGAACTTATTTACTATCATGCTTTTACATAATTATTTAAAACGTTTCTAATCAATTTAAGAAAACATCAACTAAGCAACAAACTTTTTTTCGTATAAGAACTCGTCGGTGGAAAATATCAAAGAATATTGCAGATATCAGCAGAAAAAAAAAAAAAAAAAAAAAAAAAAAGAAGAAGAAGATGTTCAAGGTAACAAAACAAATTACACTTATTAACTATTCTTTAATGTAAATGGCGATAGATGGCGCCACTAGCACAGAAATGCAATGAGGTGCGACGCTATGGGGACTCCGAGGTAAGAACAAGGATAAAGGTGATGTCGCGCGATAGCTCTAAAACTGGCCTGAATGGCAAAGTGGCTAGAGCTCTGGCACCACAAGTTTCGGGTTCGAGTCCCAGCGGTGACATGGATGCTTGTAGTGCTCCGAATCAACTTTAAACCGTAGGTCCCGGTCTGACACGATCGTAGAACGTTGTGGAGTGACATTAAAATAGGGTAAACGAACTGTTCCTATATAGGGATTAGGGGATTATAGTCCTTGTTGCTTCGCATCCCCATATACCTTTGATTAAAAAAAAAATAAAAAAAAAGTGGCTTTTAGAGTCATTTTTTTTTCTCACAAGGAAGAAAAACGTTAACACACTTAACTTGCAATTGTTTATTATATTAGATTAAATATTCCTATTTTAACGAAATTAGAAATTTTAGATATATATCTTCCTTATTATTTGCAGCAATGCCTCCCGTTCAATGTCGATGCATGTATGTATATTCAAAAACCAGATAATTAGTTCTAGTAATTTTGAGTAAAATTTAAAGTATAAATTTAATGCAGTTTAATGGAACGAATGGCTATTTTCTTATACAGAATTTATTAATTTATGCAAATTGACTTACTTTCAAATGTATCGAAAGCTTTCACTGAGTATTTAAAATAAAAATAATTTACAGTAATGCATTAATGATAAGCGTGTTATACAAAAGAAAAAAATCTAATGTACTAAGTTGCTTAATACATTAAGTCTAATTTAAAAAAGTAGATATTTTTTGTAGCCTATGTACAGTTACAGAAACAAATCAGATTCATTTAAAAATTGCTCATGGTTATATGTACTTATGCTTTTCTTAAAATGCAAGATTTGACATCCCAAGATAATAGTTGAAAATTCAGAATACGTCCATGTTGAACCCCAGTAACATATTTTTAAAAGAAAAAAAAAATTGTCAACAATAAAATAACTCCAAGATATACTTAAAAATTATCATAATAAATTAAATAGAGATTTAGAAACATGTTAAAATATTTAAAAGCAAATTTATTTTCATTTAAAACGTTTCAATATTGTATATATATATATATATATATATGTTAATACTCTCATGTCCATAAATTAATGATAATGAAGTTCAGGCAAAGAAAGAGACAGAAGCAAAACAAATTTGACTTATTTGTAAAGTCCATTTATTAAACAGAAGGTAAAGAGGAAAAAAGATGCTATATGTGTTACATAAAAAAAAATGTGCAATTTTTTACTCCCTGGAGCAAATTTCAAAAAGAACCTATTTACAAAAAACAGTATAACATGGTTAGCATGATGGTTAATATGGACTATGTCTCCCGGACGATGCAATACAGGCCTTACAACGCCTAGGCATGCTGAGTATCAAATTATCAATCTGATCTTGGGGAATATTACACCACTCATCAAGCAATGCCCTCTGAAGTTCCGGTTGACAGGTGGGAGGGGGTTGACGGGCTGCAATTCGTCGGCCAAGCATATCCCACACATGCTCTATTGGATTCAAGTCCGGTGAGTATGCTGGCCAATCCATACGGGTGATATCCTCAATTGAAGGCATTCGTCTACAATGTTTGCACGGTGAGGACGGGCGTTGTCATCCATAAACAGAAATTCAGGCGCCCAGAAACAAACGTACATGTTGTTCCAGAATGACATCCCGATAGATATGGCCTGTCATCGTTACATTCTGAACATGCAGGTCAGTTCTGGAACCAAGAATAATTCCTCCCCAAACAAGCCATCCTGCACCACCGTAACGGTGTCGTTCAATGGTGTTCTCTTGGTGGTAATGGGTACCTGGCGCTCTCCATATGAAAGTCCGCGAGAATCAGACTGCAAACTAAACCTGGACTCTTCCGAAAACATCACACAAGACCACTGTTGCGGTGTCCACAATGCATGCTCTCTACTGCAGGTTAATCGTAGGCGACAGTGAGTTGCGGTAAATGGAACACATCTGACAGGCCTACGAGCATATAGACCAATGTGCCCTAAGCGTCTGCCTTCTGCAACTGTCGTACCGGTAGCTGAAGAGAGCTGACGAGACAGGTCTGATGCTGTGCTCCGTCTGTTTCTTTTGGCAGTAACTGCTAAATACCGGTCCTCATTCGGCGTTGTAACTCGGGGGCGACCTGTGTTGTAACATCTGCTCACATTACCATCATCTTGGAATCGTTGCCAAAGCCTGGAGATAACACTCTGGGCGATTCCAAGTTCCTCGGATACTTCCAGCTGGGTGCGTGCACATTCCAGTCGTCCGATAATTCTACCACGTAAAAATCATCCAAATGCTTCCTTTGTGCCATAACTATGCGGTTATTGCACTGAAAGGCTTTTTAAAGCGCTTGTGAACAATTTTACTTCTTTTCCACCATTCCTTATATACCCCTCTCTTACACTCTCGTCATTGTGACGTACTATCCGCGCCATCTGGTGGTTTCCTGTAATTTACATATTCTTCTTCAAGATGTGTGTGATAATTCTACAGGTGAAATTTTTATTTTAGAGTTCAATTTCTGTGTGATTCTGAATTATCCTTAATTTATGGACATGAGTGTATATTGTTATATTGTATATATATATATATATATATTGTTAATATATTGTTATATATGTATATTGTTATATATTGTTATATTGTATATATATATATATTGTTAACTTTAAAATTTTGTATTACAATTGATATAACTGCAAATTTTTCAAAAGTGATATTGGAATGAAAGAGGAATTTTTGAGTAATATAAAATCGTTTGATAAAACAGATTTCAAAAATTAATATAAACATTTCCTTCAGATGTTAAATGAGGAGACACATCATTAATTATTTAAAAAAATGGTTTTGTAAATAAATTGTGCTTTTATTTGATTTCTGGTTTATCTATCTAGAAAGATGGAATTTTTATACTAACTTTCATAACTTGAAAAATTAGCATCATCTGATTGGTTTTCTGTCTTCTGATATTTGCCATAATATTTACCGTTAACCACCAAAACAATGTAGCGGTTGCTACATCACGAAACATTATTTCTCTGTTTAAAAATAACTTTTCACTACTATTCAAAGAAGATTATATACATTTTTTAAAGACATTATTCTAACAATATTTTTTTTCTACTGTTGCCATTCGCAGTTATTTCTTACGCTAATGTAGATAAAAATATTTCTCTTATGTATATTGCTATATTTCAAATCAATTGATATTTCTGTTTATTGATATTTCTTATTATTATTAAAGAAATTATTAATGTCTGTTCGTCTATCAATTCCCTCTATGACATCCTTCAAAATATTAAAAACAATGAAGAGAAACTTTTTTTTTCTCAGCAGCTTTGCTTAATCTTCTAATAATTATTTTTGCCTTTTCGACTAAAATGAAAACACCTTTTTCTAAGGGTCATATGTACCTTGCTATGTCACTGTACTTTTTTCAACAGCAAATTTTTACATTTTGAATGTCCATGTCACTTGTAATTCAATGAGCTTCGACCAAAGTCAACTCATCTACAAGTCAAAATAGAGAGGCAAAAACAGCCCCTTTGCCCTTTTTCCCTATAAAATCTGTGTTTTTCCCTATAGATTTTCTTTTGTAAGTGCAAGACGCTGTAGCTGAAAGCATCACAGAATTTTTTCTCCAGGATATAGCTGAGCAATTACTTTCATTTGTGTGCTGTAATACTTCCGTTGCTTTCTATTTTTATTTGCAGTAAATATAACCAAGAAATAATAAGAGTATAAAAATTAATTTTTTATTAATTAATACAAACTAAAAACATCCACAAATTTATTCCATGTTTAAAAAGTACTTAAAGATGAACTTTCATTTTTATTAATAAAATAATGTGTAGCATCGATTTCCTTTAAAATCCTTGGATAAATTGAATGACAAAAATATTTGTCTTGTTTAGGATTCGAACCTGGATTATTACAGCCCCAATGCAATGTGGCAACTGGCATACCGATTACGAAGTTCCAATGAGACAGTGTCTTTTAACCTCATTCATTCAGAAGTAATTAGTGTGACTGCATGATTAATGTTAGTAGTTTACTGAAATAAAATTGCATAAAAATAAAAGTATAAAAACAGGAATGGTAAACGAAACAAGTACAAGGAAAAATAAAAGAAATAGATAAAGAAAAGAAATTAAAAAAAAAAAAAAAAAGAAAAAAGTTAAAAATTTGGTATTGTTAAGTACTTATTATGCAACTATTATGGTGAATAAAATAAAAAAAAAAATCTAAATGATTATGTGAAAGTGAATTTTTTTCTTTCCTTTTTTGCAAAAGTCGAGGATCAAACCCAATGCCTTTCAATCAGTATAACGCCACTATGATCATTGCACCGTATCAGCTTTTAAGTTGGGTATCAAAACTAAATCCAAAATCTGGTTCTTAGATATGCAAATTAAATATGATGGATTGTAAACCAAATAAATGATACTTATTCCACATAACAACCTGAATGTCTCTTCACATAAGGAAAGCACTCAAAAGAAACATCATAGAAGTCCCGGGCTAACTCAACGTACTAACAGCAATGCTAAATAATTAATATAGCATTGCATCATAATTTTTTAAACATTTCATCAAAATACTGTATATACAATTTTTGTGAAAGATCAAAACAATGTAACTATTGCTGCTGTTTAATTTTTAAAACAATTTCTTTAAATTAAAAGGGATAAAAAATAATTAAGTTTCTCTAAGTGTTGTTTAAAATATCTATAAATATAATTGATAGATGGCGCTACGACAGAACATACGAAAAGGACAGGTTTTCAGAGTAGGGATTGGTTTGGTTTGTCTCTCTGCGGTCATCTTGTGCACACGAGGGCTAAAGTGGATTCTAAAGCTGAAGCCTATGATACCAAAGGCCAGAGCGCTTTCCACTTCCCCACCAGGCCACTTCAGAGTAGGGAGGTGCAAATGGGCTGTCAAAGGATAAAAGATGTGTAATTTAACGGAGTACCAAACATTAAGTCCCACACTTCCAGTTTCTTAATTTATATTTAATTTAATCCAGAATTTTAAAGTTTACTGAAAATAAAAATGCTTAACGAGATAGATTAGCGTACTTTTATATTAATGGAATAATTGAGAGAATTTAAATAAGAAGCTCCTTTGTACATTTGTTCAAAAGAGGTGAGAAAAGGAAAGGGAACAATAGCTTTGTGTAAATATTAAGAATGGCAAACAACGGCGGTTCAGAGAGGCGTGAGCAATTGAAAGAAAAGTTCAAGCTGCACTTTCATTAGTCATTAGCACAACAGTAAACAAACACCCTTCCCCTTCCCAAATTGGCTGTGCCTAAAAAAGATCAAAAAATCTGCGTACGGAGAAAATCTGCGGGAATGCAGGGAAATTTAAGTTATTTATCTCGGGTCGAAATTCGGTTTAGGTAGATTATAAAAGTCCTGGCTAATTATAGCACGAGGATATTTTCTTGTATTAATAACATAGGTATCATAATTCGGTAGATTATCTAGCAGAGGATTATGACTATTAAGAATATTGGCAAGCTAATTTTCATAAATAGTTTTAGCAAAATTTAGAATGAATATAATTTGAAGTTCCCTATGTAGAAATTCGAGGCTGAAATGAAGAGGAACGGAGGAGCGTCGTGATCAGGATGAGTATTTTAATTTGGAAAATCTACAGTTTCCCCATTCTGGTTATGGCGGTGTTTATCCATATAGGAGCCGCATAGAGAAGAGTTGGTCTAATGACCGATGTTTAAATACTGAATTTGTTTCCGATCGAGAACTTGCTTCTTCGATTGGTTAAAGGTTTTAATGTTTGCTTTAATGCGCAACATGAATTAATTTTATTTTGCGAGTGAGATGTAAAGGAGAGTTTGCAATCAAATGTAAATCCGAGGTACTTGTATTCTTTGACAAATGGCATTGATTCTTTGAAAATAGTGGTTGCAGAATTGGAGGATTTCTTTTTGTTGAGAAAATACGAACTGTGCATTTGTTTGGATTGACCTTAATTTTCCAATGGCATGGCCTCGTTTGCAATTTAACAATGAAGTTTTAAAGATTGTTTAAAATATTTAACTCGTTTCTTTTTTGTGTGATTATGGCAGTATCGTCCGCGTACAAAGTGGTGTTTATATTCGGCGTGCGCAGGAAGCCGTTCAACTTGATGTTAAATAGTAATTACCTACGAAAGGAAAGATCTTTGCGGTAGTCTACTTAAGATGATATACGGCTTGGAAATTAATTTTGGCTGTGAATATTTATGAAATACTTGTTCACTTTTCTAATTCCCTTTATTACGGACCACCCAAGAAAATATGGCAATTCACAGTTTTTTTAACGAAAAGTTTGGTATATCGCTCTAGAGTCATTTTTTTTTTTTTTTGCACACCATGTCTGTTTAAACCGGAGTCTATCTTTTAAAAGGGATTTTGAACCATTAGCATGCATCTATGCCACAGCCGAACCTGATGACTGTAGTTATAAATAGTTGAATTAAATGTAAAAGTGGAAAAATTTGAGAGAAATATAAAGAAATGATGGGACTCCATGCACTATGTCATCAAAATTTAAAAATCGATTAAAAAATGAAAAGAAAAAAATTTAAGACTTACTTACAATTAAGTTTTACTGGTTTATGATACTAAAAATATAAAATGTAATGGTGAGCGGTAAATTACCCTATCTAAAGTTTCTTACCACATATAGTTTCCTCCTACATGCTGTTATAAATATACACGCTGTTAAAAAAAAAATTTAAAAATATTATTATCTAAGTGAAAAATGTAAACAAATATCGCTAGAGTAAAGCTTTTATTTCGTTGGCTAAGAATCTGTGGGTGTTTATTTGTGATTATGTCAGGATATTGAATCATATATGTAAAAAATAAAATAACTAAATCACTTTAATTTAAAATGTATTGTTTTATTTCATTTCATAAAAAATATTTTTATATCAGTATATTCAAATATTTTTTTTTTTAAATTTGATTATTTATTTATTTAGTTTCGTCTGTTTAAAAGAAAAAAAAAAAAAAAAATTACAAACCTTTAAATGTTCCTATGGCAACACTAACATCTCCGATTTATAAACAATATTTTAAGGAGCATGTGAAATATTTTTTCTGACCATTTAATAATAATTTTATTTATTTCATTTTTTGAATTATTCCAAAATGACCGAAGAAACTGAAGTCACAGCTGAGCCTGATGCACAAGAATTTAAACTTGAAGAGCAAACGGAATTAAGATTTGAAGTTGAAGCGAATTGTAAAGTAGTAATAGAATTAAAAAGTGGTACAGCTGAAATCTTCGGTACAGAATTGGTTAAAAACAAGAAGTTTAATTTTTCATCCGGTGAAAAAGTTGCTGTGTTTACATGGCATGGTTGCACCTTAGAACTACTGGGAAAACCCGAAGTTTCTTACATCGCGAAAGAGACTCCAATGGTATTTTACGCCAATCTACATGGAGTGTTGGAGCACATGCGTGAAAAAGCTGAAAAAGAAGATTCTAAGGGTCCGATAGTGCTAATCACTGGTCCAGCCGACGTCGGCAAAACTACTCTATGTAGGATCCTATTAAATTATGCTGTAAGGCTCAATCACCGTCCTGTATTTGTTGACTTAGATGTTGAACTCTCCTCTGTATCTATACCAGGGACGATTGCTGCCTTACCTGTTGAAAGAGTAGCAGATGTGGAAGAAGGTTTTTCTTCAACAGCTCCTTTAGTTTTACATTATGGTCATAAATCTCCTGCAACAAACATAATGCTTTATAACACACTTGTTTCAAAATTAGCTGCAGTCATAGATAGTCGCTCATCAGATATTAATAAGAAAGCTAGAGCAAGTGGCTGCGTAATTAATACTGGAGGTTGGGTCAAGAATGAAGGTTACCTATCCATCAAACATGCTGCTAAAACTTTTGAAGCTAATTTAATTTTGGTTATTGACCAAGAAAGATTGTACAATGAATTAGTTAGAGATTTAGCAACTGATATAAACATAGTTTTTGTACCTAAATCCGGAGGAGTTGTTGAACGTAGTCAGCATGCTCGAGCTGAAGCACAGGACAGTCGAATAAGACAATATTTTTATGGACTTAAAACCCACCTGTACCCACATTCCTTTGATGTAAAATTTTCAGATATGAAAGTGTATAAGATTGGGGCTCCATCTTTACCCGATTCCTGCATGCCTCTCGGGATGAAACCAGAGGATAATAGAACTAAGTTGGTTCCTGTTCAGAATGGCCAGAATCTTTTGCATCACATTTTAAGTATAAGTTATGCAGACAACTTAGAAGAGGAAGTTGTGTCAACAAATGTTGTAGGTTTTGTGTGTGTTACCAATATTAATGCTGAACGTCAGTCTGTCACTATGTTATCTCCTCAGCCAAGACCATTACCAAAGACTATATTTTTAATTGGGGATGTGCAGTTTATGGATTCACATTAAATTCTTTAGTAACATTTCAAAAAAAAAAAAAAAAAAAATGTACATAATTCAGAAGTGTTGACTTTAAATCTTGTTAAATCAAGTGACTATATATTTTAATTGATGACTTAAAAGAAGTCTATTTTTCTATATTAAAGTCATATTGGGTTTCTCTCTTGACACTCTGGGAAAATGGAAAGTCACGATTGCCCAAATCTTTTATTATTTCATTATTATAATGGAGTATGTTTGAACTATGCACATAATCGTAATGGTTACACTATAATTATGTATAGTTGTTTGTGTTATGAATATTTTACTGAAATTTCTATATGTTTTTCAGTTCACAGTTATAATAAAATATTGAATTTTTTTGATATGTTATTCAATTATTTTCTGAGAAATAATTAATTACAAAAAAGATGATTTAAAAGTTTGTGTATCACGTGCAAGTTTTTCAATTTTTTTTATATTTTTAACTATTAATAGCTTCCATCAACTTATTTAAATCTGCAATTCTACATCAATTTGTTCTGATTCAAAATTTTTCTAACAGGAAGAGTTATCTCTACTGATTAGCTTATAGTTATACTAGCCTCAAAAATTCGAATCATAGTAGCAAGAAATAAAATTAATAGACTTTACCAAGAGTTATTTATTTTTTACTAATATTTTGCTTTCATTTATTTATTTATGTACATATGTGCATGAATTTCTCTTTTTTAATTTAAAAATAAAAATTTTAACTCAAAGATGAAATAACAGCATTAAAGCATGTTAATGGGCATAAAAATTTTAGTAAATGCATATAACAAATAGTAAAATATAAACAGCATTATGATTAAGGATTGCAGTAAATGAATATTTTATTAACCTATTATTAAATACATAAAAAGCATTTCTAAAACTCGCATTAAATTTGAATAACTACATTGATTAAATTTTATTTTAATGTACTGTTTAAAAAAAGAACTTTATAAGGCCTAAATAATCCAGTGGAGTTGTTTTAAATATAAATGGGAGGAAGGTACGAAATTTGGATACCTATCAATAATGTTTACACACACAAAAAAAATTATTTTCTTTAGAAATACAATTAATATTTTTATTTAGTGGTTCTTGAGCTCTTTAGCTCAGCTTTCCCCTCAATAAAGAAAAATTCTGTTTTTCTCTTAAAACATATTTTTTATCATTAAATTTAATTGTTTTTTTTATCAGCAAGATATTTTTAATTATTAAATTTTTAAAATGCTAGTTTGCTAAAAATAATAACTAATATTTATTTTGAATTGTAGTTATAAATATATTCTTCTCTATTAATTAATTATTTATATTAATTATATATGTTTCTGTATTTAATTTTTATTGCAAGAGTAATCTAACATTTAAATATGATGTGCAATTAATCTATTTGATTGATTTGTTTTTAAGAATTTTCCATCAGTTATTGTATAATCAGAGAATCCTTCAATTATAGAGAAATTTTTATTTTGTTGAATTGTGATTTGATGTTAACCAAATAAAAGAAATAATGCTGCATAAATATATTGTGAAGAAATCAGAATTTTAGATTTAATTAAAACATTTTTAGATTTATTATTCAGAATTACATAACAATCAGATTAATTATTAGTTAGTTAAATGTATATAAGTTTGTGCTAATTTGAAATTATTACATATTATGTAATAATTTCATTTTTTTACTTTATTTTTTGTTTTTTACTTAAGCCAGTTTAATTTATTATATGTAAGAATTTTTATAGACTGATATAAATGTATGAACATAAATTTGAGTGTATATGTTTTATCGCTTTTTATTTTTATTATTTCATATGTATTGAAAGGCATTCTGTAATAATGTTTATATTTTAAGAGAATTCTTGAGGGAAAAAAAACAATGGAGAAATTTTTTCAAAATAAAATCCTTTAATTAAATAATTTAATTGATAAATGCTGTTTATCTTGTTTTTTAAGGGTTTTTATAATTATAGAGTTTGAAAAAAAATTTATGTCCCATAATGAAAATTGCTATTTAAATTATTTATCAGAAAATTTAATTTTTGAAATTTACAGTAAATAAAAATTACAGTAATGACCATTTGGTAACTGCTGACTTTTTAATGATTATTGTAGCAAATTATAAAAACATTTTGGTAGTCATCAGCGAAAATAAGGTTTTATTCCAACATTTTTTTTTTCTTACATTGATTTGAACATTAATCAAGCATTTTCATTCGCTTTTTTTTTCCTTGAATGGATTTCATTTAACATAAAATAATTGAAAGTGTATATTTATTTAAATAAGCATTATTTTCTAATTGGTGTGAAAATAAAATAAAAATATTAGAGCAAGAAAAAAACATTTAAATGAATATAAAACATAATTCTTTTAAATATGAACATAATATATTTATTCTAGTTTCCCTAATTAAATAATTATTACATAATTACCTAAAATAAGGGTATTTAATGAAATAATGAATGTTTTTTTAATCAAATTTGCTATTGTTGTTTACTAAATTTCTTTCTTTATATAGCTTGTGAAAACTTTGATTTGGTGAAGCTTTAAGTTTTTAATGGAGTCTTTTTCAATTCATTTTCAATTTATTAATTATACTTCACTTAATCTTTTACACAGTAATTTTTTGATGATTGCTTTTATTCATTCATTTTTTATTTATTTATTTTTTTTTTTTTGTCAAGTAATCAAACCTTGATGAAATAGTTAACCTTTTGATTTATTAATTCTTGATCAATAATACTGGTTTGTTTAGAAATTTTTTTCCTTATAGAATTTTTTAAAAATAATTTTTGCTATCATGAATGCGTATAATCATAAGTAGAAGACTGTCTGTAATTAGAATCATTTTCTAAAACTTGTTTTCATGTTCAAATAATTCATTCAATCATTTTCATGCTTATGTTCAAATAATTCTTTTATTTGTCAATTAAATTTAAGATAATTATGCTCCATAATTTTTCTTTTTCTATTTGTTCAAACTACAAAAATTAGTCTAGAACATTAACTTAAAGTTACAAACATCAATGTAAATTTTAATTATAGGTAAATTACTGGTAATGAATATGTTTGAGAAGTTATCAATTTTCCATATTAGATGCAGTGTAGTAGTGATTGTGTTACAAAATTTCAAAAAATTCAAAAATTTCATTCAATCTATTCTGAAAATCTTTTTTAAAATGTATATTTTTCCATCTCTGAAATAACCATGCTTAAAAAGTTTTAATAGGGTTTCTGTAGACAAATAAGTAAAGCATTGTATATGTAGCAGACCATATAATTTTTTTTTTTTTTTTTTTTAATGCAAACTTATTTTACATCCACAATTAAGTATGCTTTAATTACAAGTTATGTTAAATATAGTATGGTTTTTATATTAAATGTAAAGACAAGAATGTGATGCAGGCTGCAATTTTCCCTTAACACACACACACACACACATATATATATAGAAGAAAGAAAATTTTTTTATTTAATTCTAAATAATTTTTTTCTTGAAAATTAAAAGTTAAAAAAATTAGATTTTTAATTTCTTTACAAATTCTTCAGCTTATTTCCTTTACAGTTAAAAGGACACTCTTTAAACACACCTTTTTTTTTCATTTGATAAATCAAAGTGCTTTATAGAATTAATTTAATCTTAATTAAATTATTTAATTTAATTTATCTTGACTGCATCTATTAGGAATTTTTTGAGTTAGATGTAACAATAACAAAAATAATTGCAATATTAGTGGTAAGCATTTTTATGCCTATTATTTTCACAAAAGATAATTATCTTTTAAAAATGCTAAAAGTTTTCTTTGAAATATATTTTCTTACATTACCTTTTAGAATTATAAATAAAATTATATTCATAAATAAAAGTTTAAAAGAATATTAGTCTTTAGAATTACAAAAAAAAAAAAAAAAAAAAAAAAAAAAAAAAAAAATGTCAAAAAAAGTAGTAAATAATTATAAACTTACAATTTTAATTGATAAAAAATATTTGAATTTTCTTTTTTATGACTTAGTTTATCACAGCAAGAAATTTTAACCTTCCATATATGAAATTGTGAAAATTGTCAACTTGTATTTATGAAATTGTAATAAAATAAATTCTTACAATTAAAACTGTTGTAATATTTTTTAGTTTATCTTTATAATGCTGTGCAGTGATCACATGAATTTATGAAGAGATTTAGCTGCTATATTAAAATATATTCGGCATGCTACTAAAGTAAAAACTGAAAATCGTATTAAAAGAATCAGTTTGTTAAACAGAAATCCTAAGTATTTTGATTTTAAGTATTTAAAGAGTTTTTTAATTATATGCAAAATTTTGCCAACAAGAAAGCGCCACTCCCAAAACCCGAAAGTAAAACGATGAAGATATATACGAATCATCGATTAGACGAGTCCAACGAATCATCGATTAGCCGATCTTATATTTGTTTATGTTTTCGTTTTTCCACGGAGGTCGGTTGAAGGAAAGAGAAATGGCTCTTAAACTTTTTCAGACTCACAGAATTATTTTAAATAAAATTAATACAAATGAACTTTGTAGTAAACCCTATAAGCTCTATAAAGCAAATCTTCCTGGTTTAGTTTGGATGACGACAAAAGAGAAGGTGTTTAAATTTAATTTCAATAAAATCGTTTCGTGAATTATACTGTAATATATTTTTTTGAAATTATTTAGCTTGATATTAAAAATAATTCATTGAATACGAAATAGAAAACATAACTTTCTTGAAATATTTAGATATTGACATGAAATAATAAATATGTTAAATGAATTTTATAAGTATTTTTTATATTACAAAAATTTGCTTTATATTTTGTAATTTTAAATTGCTCCTTGAAGTAATTTAAGCGATTTCACCTAATTTACACACTGTTCGTTAAATCTAAACACTATTACGTTTTCTAATATTTCTATTGACGAAATAGGATGATTTACTTTTAGATATTATGCAGTTTTAATTATTGAAAAATTTATAAAATGAAAAAAAAAAAAAAAACTAAATAAATATTTTGAACTATAAAATTTCTTTCAACCTAGTATGTGTCAAATATTATGAATTTGAAAATTTGAACAATTTTTTTCTTTGTTTTGGTTTCAATATCTTTTTTGTTAAAATTTAATAAATTATTAATTAACTAGTTTTATCTAATAAAATCATATTTTTATTAGATAAAACTATAATATTTTGTATTTTTATTATATTCAGTTGACAAAATTATTTGATCTTAGCGACACACAGGCCAAATCTTTTGGAAAAGTATCTTTTGGTATGGATGAAGAAATATCCATCAGTAGCCGAAGTTCCTAAATATGTGAAGTAAGGCTTTTTTTTTTTAAACATAGTTTATATGTTGCAGTTTTCTTATAAAGGGTATAAATTAAAAATTTTTGATCTATAATTTAACAATATTAATTCATTAGTAAATTGGCTGGAATTATTTTTAAAACTTCACCAGATAGATTTCAAAATTTCTAATACTTTATATATTATTTATTTTATATATATTTATTATACATTATAAAATTATTGCACAAAAGCAATTTATATAATTTTATGTGCTGCCTGGTGGCTAGCGTTCTGGCCATTGGTATCACAAGCCTCAGGTTCGAATCCTGGCGGTGGCATGGATGTTTGTTCGGAATATATACGTTAAACTGTAGGTTCCAGTCTATTTAGTCAAAAGAGTGCACAAAAATGACTTGTAGAGTGTTATTATTACTTGTAGAGTGAGGATTGAAATTTTGTCAAAATTGTTACATTAGATATAATTTATGTTTCCATCCAATTTTGTTTTAAAATTAAAGATATTGGTTTCATCGTCAGACAGTTTCCCTCCACTTATTTAAAGGAATCTAATGCCATAACACTTTTCAAATTCATCCAGCCAACCTTTACTATTGTTTTTTTTAACGATATTTGTAAAAAATATTTTGCCTTTTCCTTCAAAACATTATCGGAAATTGGAGCATACCTTGATATTAGTGTTTGAAATCAAGATATAGGTGCTTCTATGACTTCAGAATTCCTGAAAGTTAGATGGTCATTAGAATGATTAGCAATAGAATTCATGAATGAGATAAAATCATTAGCAATAGATTCAGTTTTTTCACAGTTTTTCAAAACATATAAATCATTGATCTACCAAATTTATAAGTTTTAGGTATGGCATTTGGAATTTTTCCATTATCATCTTTTTTTATAATGTTCCATTTACCAGATAAAGCTGTATGTTTTTTTTTTTTTTAATCAGGCATAGTTATTGTAAGACCTTGCTATTCTCTCGACCAGTAGGAATATTTTTTTTTTTTTGTCTTTCCTATGCATGACCCTCTCTCCAAACAATGGCTGTCCGATTTCAGAACTCGTCACACAAATTCCATCCATTCTCACAAGATTTTAAATAGCCACTCATGGTTTTTTGGGAAAAAAAGCAAACACAAATCACAATAAATTACCAATTAACTTGTGCCTCATTAAATGTATGTATTAAAACCTATGTACATATGAATAGTAAAGTGAATAGTTGTGTGTGAAAAGTGTTGAAAGAAACAGTTAATGTACTGAAAATCAAAATAAGTTTTAACAGAATGATGCATTGCCAAGTCGTGTGTTCTAATAGGTACATTAGACTATTGGGGATGTCCAATTAAGAGAGGGTCTACTGTAGTTAACTCTAAAAAAATTGATATGTTCTTAGATAAGGCTGGTGAAAAATATTGAAAAAAATTTCTTAAATACCAGAAAATTCTTACCAGATTTAATTAAGAATAAAACCAGATAACAAATCTCTCGAGTTAATCATTAGTTTATGCAAATTGTTCAAATTGCAATGTTTTATTAATTTATCAACTTTTTGTATTAAATAATTTCTCAGATTTATCTTAAACATAATAATAGTTTTTTAATAATTGCAAAAAAATTTTTTATTACTGCTGCTATAATCGAATGAAAATTGTGTCTACCTTTCATGAAACTAAATTTTAACGATAATAGAACTGTAATTCACCGAATTTCATAAAAATATTTAGCATTCTTCAACATTGATGAAATTAGATTTTAAATAAATAAAAAAAAAAAAAATGTTTAAAATGATCCACTGCTATGATCTACTAGTTCATAAACAAATTTGTTCTAATAATTAATCATGTTTTTATTCTTGAAATCTTGAGTAATTATGGGTGCTATCAATTGCATTCATGCGAATATGAAATTATTCCAATTATTAAGAATTTTTTGTCAGTCAAATCTACATAAATCATACCATTAATTAAAGGTCTTATTCTTTATAGGCCGGATCTGATGGAAAAAGTTCGCAATAAAACCCGTATTAAATTGAATATTTACTTTTGTATCGTCACAGCGTTTGTCTGTCTTTTAATGGTTTACAGTGGGAAAAAAGCTGCAGAAAGGGGAGAGAGTGTCCGGAAAATGAATGTCCAGTGGCATGAAGAACAGAATGCTAAGAAATGAGTGTTTGTATTTGAACTGTAATTATAGTTGCAGCTCATCCTTGATTCTATAGTTATTTCAATTGTTTGATTTATAGAAACTATATTTGTATATAAAAATGTTCAATTTGATATGTTTATGAGTAAAAGAAAAATGTTTTGTTAAATGCAATTTTATATAGAATGATACAATAAATGGTTTTCAAATTAATTTACAATGGATTAATTAAAATGTTTTTTTTTTTCAATTTATTCCCTTTTTAATTCAAGGATTTATGTCTTCAATGCACGTAATATATATATATGAAATACTAGGTGTATACAATGCACAATTGATGATAATGGCAACCATTTATGTATTACTTTTAAAGTACTTTAAAAATCCTTTCTTGTATTGTAAAAGAATGTGTTATGTTTCAAGTAGCATGTATGACATAACTATAAAACTTAATTTATTCTATGTATATCATTTAATTAAGATTATTATTTATAATTTTAATTCAATCTATATCTAAAAAATGAGAACTAGTTTTTTTCAAATCAATACAAAAGAAATTTTTATTTTTATTAAGCTATCAGAATAATTAAAAGAGTCTAAATGCAATGAAAGCATGGTTTATTTTAAAATAAATAATTTATACAAAGATAATATTCTTAAAAACTTATTTTTTTAAATATATCTAGAATAATTACTTAAATGATAAAACAATATACTTATTAAGAAAATATTTTGTTTAATTGTAAATATTTCTCTTACAGGAGCTATAGAAAACTATAGCTCCTGTAAACTTGATATGATAAAATATTATGTTCTTTAATTGCATATAAAATTGTGATCTTAATTATATATGAATTTGAATGAAGAAGCACTAAAGTATTGAAAAAATTTTTATTTAGGAAGAGTAATCTTAAAATGAAACAATTATCATATGTGCAAAATTGGTCAACACCTTTTACAATTGTACATTTTAAATCAAACATTCACATTTTCATATAATAATAAGCATTGCAAAATTCAACATCCCATTTTGAAATAATTTGGGTAAAAATCAAAGCATTATAATAACTTATTATGGAATATTATTGTACAATAGAAAATATGTAATAGAGGTTGTTAATAAAATACACCACAAAAAACTGAATTTGAATCATTGTTATTGTATTTACTAGTGAGATTTTTTTTTTTTTTTTTTTATACTTTCTCAAATATATCAATTTCTTGGCATAAAGAAGTAAAATAGTCTAGAATAATTAAGTAACTTAGGGTGTATTAATTTCAAAATATTGAAATATATCACAAACGCATATTATTTTGTTTACTTAAATTGTATCAAGTAGAAAAATAGATTGGCTTAATTCTACTTAAGAAAAATGGATATAAATGGTAAGCAAATGAGGTCCCAGTGTATTTTTATACTATATATAGTTTATTTAATACCTGCAGCACATTGGTTACGTGCTTTGCAATGAACTACGTTTTCCATTTGTTACTACTTATTGCTTAACTTTATATGCTTGTTGCCTGTTTACTTCACAGCAATGACCAACTATACTCAATATGAAAATCAATATTGTCATGTTTTAAAATACACTCATGTCCATAAATTAAGGATAATTCAGAATCACACAGAAATTGAACTCTAAAATAAAAATTTCACCTGTAGAATTATCACACACATCTTGAAGAAGAATATGTAAATTACAGGAAACCACCAGATGGCGCGGATAGTACGTCACAATGACGAGAGTGTAAGAGAGGGGTATATAAGGAATGGAGGAAAAGAAGTGAAATTGTTCACAAGCGCTTTAAAAGCCTTTCAGTGCAATAACCGCATAGTTATGGCACAAAGGAAGCATTTGGATGATTTTTTACGTGGTAGAATTATCGGACGACTGGAATGTGCACGCACCCAGCTGGAAGTATCCGAGGAACTTGGAATCGCCCAGAGTGTCATCTCCAGGCTTTGGCAACGATTCCAAGATGATGGTAATGTGAGCAGATGTTACAACACAGGTCGCCCCGAGTTACAACGCCGAATGAGGACCGGTATTTAGCAGTTACTGCCAAAAGAAACAGACGGAGCACAGCATCAGACCTGTCTCGTCAGCTCTCTTCAGCTACCGGTACGACAGTTGCAAGGCAGACCGTGTACAGACGCTTAGGGCACATTGGTCTATATGCTCGTAGGCCTGTCAGATGTGTTCCATTTACCGCAACTCACTGTCGCCTGCGATTAACCTGGAGTAGAGAGCATGCATTGTGGACACCGCAACAGTGGTCTTGTGTGATGTTTTCGGAAGAGTCCAGGTTTAGTTTGCAGTCTGATTCTCGCCGGACTTTCATATGGAGAGCGCCAGGTACCCATTACCACCAAGAGAACACCATTGAACGACACCGTTACGGTGGTGCAGGATGGCTTGTTTAGGGAGGAATTATTCTTGGTTCCAGAACTGACCTGCATGTTCAGAGTAACGATGACAGGCCACATCTATCGGGATGTCATTCTGGAACAACATGTACGTTTGTTTCTGGGGCGCCGAATTTGCTGAATTTATGGATGACAACGCCCATCCTCACCGTGCAAACATTGTAGACGAATGCCTTCAATTGGAGAATATCACCCGTATGGATTGGCCAGAATACTCACCGGACTTGAATCCAATAGAGCATGTGTGGGATATTCTTGGCCGACGAATTGCAGCCCGTCAACCCCCTCCCACCTGTCAACCGGAACTTCTGAGGGCATTGCTTGATGAGTGGTGTAATATTCGCCAAGATCAGATTGATAATTTGATACTCAGCATGCCTCGGCGTTGTAAGGCCTGTATTGCATCGTCCGGGAGACATACTCCATATTAACCATCATACTAACCATGCTATACTGTTTTTTGTAAATAGGTTCTTTTTTGAAATTTGCTCCAGGAGTAAAAATCGCAATTTTTATTAATTATGTCAAACATATAGCATCTTTTTTGCTCTTTACCTTTTGTTTAATAAATAGACTTTACAAATAAGTCAAATTTGTTTTGCTTATGTCTCTTTCTTTGCCTGAACTTCATTATCCTTAATTTATGGACATGAGTGTATAAAAGATTGTTATTAATGTAACTTTGCTGTTTATATTAACTAATCAGTTGCTTGAAGAATTGCTGCAAACAACCTTGACAAATTACACACCTAATTTTCAAAGGAAAATTGATCGAGCTTATAAAATACTAGCATATAAGTATAACTTGGCTTTGCACGGCATCTGAAAAAAAAAAAAAAAAAGCTTATTTATTCCTTTATTTAGATTCACGTCTGTTTAAATCAGCATCTTTGCTTTCTTCAGCAATAGCATCCAATTGAATAGTTTCCTTTTCTTAGGTGGCATTTTAAATTTAACAATAAAAACAAGTTCAAAGAAATCCTTTACTCTATAAATACTTTTCTTCTCCATCCTAAATTTACTCTATGGTTATAAATTTTCGAAACCTTAGATTGCTTATTGACATGGAGGAAAGAGAAAACTGACTGGCTGTTTCCTTACTCATCCACTATTACAAAAAAAAAAAAAAAAAAACACCTCAACTCCTATTTGCCGACAATGAAATCTTATAAATTACAATTTGATCACGACATTTTTATTGGTAAAATTGCAATGAAAATTTTCTTCCTTTTTAAAACAAACTTTTAGATGGTTACAATTCATTGGTTAGTATGCTTTATTTATTTTATGTCGTTCTGTTTATAAACAGAATCATGGTCGACAAAGTCAACCATGAAAAAAAGTCACCTAATTGAGTGATTTCTTAAAGAGTATTAATCCAATTTTGGAAATTTTTTCCAGTTGATCTATGAGAAGTAGATGTAAATTGAGGCCATGCATAGGTGGACACACACTAACTTTGAGAAATATAGTGTTTAATTTTTTTTTGTAAATTTTTACCTATATATTTTTAAATTATATTTCACATTTTAAATTTAATAAAATTAAATAAATATTGCTTTGTTATCTAATTTTATTAAAAATATGACATAGCTACCAAAAAAAGAAATACGGAACCTATATGAGATTCTGGTTGACTTATTTCTGCCCACCTGATATATATCTATCACCAAATGCGCGATTTCAAACAACTGTTTAAAAAGCATTTACTGATTACAAAAGCTATAAAAAGTCCTTTTGTAGAATGTTTCATAATATAGAAATATTAAAAACTTTTATTGAAGTAGAATATATTTCTTGGAATACTTACACCAGTTTATTTTCCAACATTTATTATAAAAGCACAATTAAGCATTGTTCTTATTAAATGTGTTTACACAATTAATAAACCAAAATTACACACATTTAATAAGTATCTAAAATGTAATCATACATTGTGGATAAAAAGATAAAATGTTGATCATTTTTTTAGAGAATTATCACATAATTCACATTTAAAGAAATGGTTTCTAGGAATAAAGAAATAATTTTTTAAATAAATATTTATAACTGCTTACAATTTCTCTTATTCTCTATTATAAATAGATAATAATATGAATTACATTTTATTTATATGAAGAATGCATTGATTAAAAACTGCATCAGATTAATTACACTTACTACTCAAGATATATATCACAAGCTTAAAAGATCAAAAATTTATGTACAGTAGATATTTGAATCAATAATTAATAATCTGTAATGATATTAAGTCTTAAAATCACTCATCTATTAAAAATCACTTTTTGATTTTATTATCACCATATATGATTAAAATTAGTTTTTAAATATTTTACAATCATTCTTTAGTGGGTAAAAAAAATCATTAAATGATTTTAAAGAAACACAAAACATAATTATAATCCCACTTTGATAATTTTAAAACCTATTTATTATATAGTAACCTCTCTTTAATATAGGGTGTTCAGGACCATAGTGTAATGAATTAGTGATTTCGCCACATTATCCAGCTTTGATATCCTCCTTAAAACTATTTAAGCATTCTAGATTAAAACATGTATAAATTTAGTGTGTTTATGGACATTCTGAACCCATGTAGAATATAAATAACTGATCAATACAAGCAACATTGTATCACCATCTGGCGAGAAACACCAAACGATGAATGCTGAATTAAAGAGAGGTACTATACAATAAAGATAAATTTGGATGATTCTTTTTGATAAGCTTTATTATACACTGCGTAAAAAAATAGGACAGTGTTTTTTTTTGCCAATTAATATCTCTTATTTTCTCCTAACTACCAGATATTTATGCAGATTTAGTTTAATGATCCTTTTTTTCATCTTAGGAAAAATTAAACATCTACCACTAATATTAATAATAAAATTAGTATTTATAATTTCTGATGCTTAAAAAATAATAGGACACTTGCTAATATATTTAATTTAGTGAGTTGTTCTTTAGTGATTTTGTACTTTGTTTTAACCTTTTCTGTCAAAAATCTGATTTGTTTAAAAGTTATGCTGTTTTGCCCTTCTCAGAAATGCCTAAAGGAATACCTTTGAACGATTTTCAAAAAGGCCAAATTTCCACATATCAAAATGATGGTAAAGATGTCAAAGAGATTGCTTGATTGTTGCAGGTGAACCCCAATACAGTTTCAAACTTTATCAGACATCCTTATAAAAATGGAAAGAAAAAGAAGACTGTTAGACCGAAAAAGTTAACCCCACATGGTGAAAGAAAACTTGTTTGTGTGCTTAAGAAGAACAAAGGAAGTGTTTCAAAGGCTAGAAATCAAGCAGGACTTAATCATGTGATGAAACAAACAGTTTACAACTATATTAAAAGATCTAAAAATTCATTTTCAAAAACGGAATCATCATCCTAAGTGGACACAAGCTCACATTGATAACCGTTTAGCGTGGGCTAAGGAGCATATATGTCCTGGACTACAGAATGGACTTCTGTGATATTTTCCGATGAAAAGAAATTTAATTTAGATGGTCCAGACGGATATCAGCACTACTGGCATTGTCTGGGGAATGAAGACGAATACTATTCAACACAACAAATGGGAGGAGGGAGTTTAATGGTTTGGTTGGCTGTTGGATACGGAGGAAGGACAAGCCTGGTTTTCTTAAATGGTAGGCAAAAACATACAGACTACATTCAAGTGCTGAATTCCGAGCTTCTTCCTTATGGCTCTGACTGGGGGGTAGAGTGGAAGTTTCAGCAAGACGGAGCTTCCATTCACACCTCGACTGAGTCAAAAATTGGTTCCTAACTAATAATGTTTATGTTTTACCATGGCCAGCCAAAAGTCCTGACCTTAATATAGTGGAACACATCTGGGCAATGCTAGTTCGTCGAGTTTATGCTGATGGAAGGCAGTTTGATTCGCTAACTCAGCTTCGAGAGGCATTGAATGACTCGTGGGACAATTTTTGTCAAACAGAAGTTCAATCTCTATACAATTCACTTCCAAACAGAATATTTGAAGTTATAAAGGCCAATGGGAAGAACATTCCTTATTAAAATCACTATTTTTTCATTCATTATAATGCTGTCCTTCTACATTTTTACAAAGTTTTAAAAAAGAGAAACTATTTTTGTTGCTATTAATATTTTATGCTTGAATATCATAATTCTGATGTTAAGATTGTATTTTTAAAATATTTGTAAAATGTTTCTAATAAAAATTTTAGTAAAAATAATATA
Organism: Caerostris extrusa; assembly: GCA_021605095.1. NCBI lineage: Eukaryota > Metazoa > Arthropoda > Arachnida > Araneae > Araneidae > Caerostris > Caerostris extrusa. The sequence goes on along the minus strand of BPLR01009335.1, from coordinate 13,417 downwards.
TTTTTCGGTTATTGTTACAAAATCAAGTGTCCTTCTACTTTTTTTTTGTAGTGTATAATTTTAAAATTTAGTGAAAATTTTTTTTTTTATCTTGATTTGGGAAATGAAAATTAAAATGAATATACAACATATTTTAAATTTGTTAAGCTTCTAAACACACAAAAAAATTTGTAACAATCACTGTCAAAATGAGAATGATGGTAGAAAAAAAAAAAAATGCAATTCATGTTAGATATATTGTGCGCACTCTATAAAAAAAAATAATAAGAAAGGGAATAAACTATCACATTTTTAATACAACAATAATCGTAAATAACAGAAAAAGGTTGTAATGAAGAAACATGAAAAAAAAAAAGCTCAACTAAACTAGAAGAGGAGATTAAATGAGATCAAAAACAATTTAATTTTATAAATAAAAATTTGCCATTAAAATTTTCGTTATTGATTTCTACTAATAATCTTTGAGTAAAAGATTAAATTTCAATTTCATTGATCTAAAAATGCTGTGATTTTCTATCAAATAAAAATTTATAGAATTCTCCAATATATTTAATAGATAATGAGTTAAGATAATATTTAAAAAAAAAAGTTACAAATAGGCTATCAACCTTAAGAAGTAAATATATAAAATGTATTTAAGTACACAAAGATTCATAATAAAACTAAATTTAGGTTTTTAAGTATTCAAATCAAATAAATATAATAAATCAAATAATATAATAAATCAATATAATCAAATTTTCAAGGAAACTATTATTTAAAAACAAAATTAGAATAAGGAATGAAAATATGACAACAATTGATAAAAAGGTAAAAATTATTGCAAAGTTAAATTTAAAATACTTGCAAAATATACAAGAAATATATTTATAGATTTCATAATACAGTAACCTGTCTTTAATCCAGCACATTTGGAATCATTACTGTGCCGGATTATTGAGCATCAATATAGTAAGTCTTAAAGGGGATGTCCCAGATAAAAGCACTCTTGGATAAAAATTTAAACGATTAAAACATGTATATATTCAATGTCAGTGAAATCAAAAATGGCATTTACAATAAACACTGATCGAAAATGCGAGCATCATTGTGGCGCCATCTGGCGGCCGAGGTCAATATATACTCAAACCTATAGAAAAGTGAAGATTTAGTTAAGATTAATTTAGATTTCTGAAGATTATAGATTATGCCACATTAAACAAAGGTTACTGTATTATTATAATTGTAAGAACAAACTGAATTATATATGCATGTAATTGAAATTAAAACATAAAAAAAATTTCACAGGTTGTAAGGTTTGTTTAAGTTTCATTTCAATCAATTATCAGCTACATGCAAATATTTTTTAACTATAATGTACTTTCTATTTATTGTTGATAAGACATTTTTTTTTATTAAAGCTATTGTTTACAGAAATTTTCATGATCCACGCTAATAGCAGATGGCACATTACATAGAAAGCAACCACACAGACTAATATGGCTATAAAAATGACTATAACAGCAACTGTTTTGAACAGTAAGAAGTTATCACAAAAGAAGTTTATCATGCAAGTGGTATAAATACAAAATGAACGGAAATATTACAAAAACACTTATAGAGCAGTGCTCTTATGCTAAAGTACCAGGATTCAATACACATATGAAATTGCTTATATGTGTATTGAAATAAAACACATATAAAATTATATGTGCTATATGTATAATAACACATATAAAATTATTTATATGTGTTATTGCTTAAAAAAAATAAATGCAAGAAGAATGTGAAGATGAATATAGTGCATCACATAACAAGATATAAAAGAAAACTTATAACATGGGTATATATAAAACGTAACAGTTTAAATATTAATCACTGTTGTTGTCACAGAACAACTCTGGTCATCCATTTGAGATAATATCTAAAAATAAATAAATAATTATTTTAAATGTAAGTAGTATAAATTCAAAGTTTAAGAAATTATAATTAAAAAAACATAACTATTTAAAATATTTTCTTTTATTTTAGTAATTTTTACAATACATTATTCTATATTAGAATTTTAAAAAAAGTCATCATGAAATGACTGCTTCAATTTAAAATAAAATAAAATATAATTAGCAGATTCTTTCAAAATATTTTTAAAATCTAATATTGAATTAACTTAAAATACTTCATAAATTGAAGAGATGATAATTTCAATTTGTTACATTTTTAATTTCATTTTTGAAATTCAAAAATAAAATTGAAGCATTTTATTAATTCGACATTTTACCAATTTGAAAACATTTGTTTCAGAAAAATAAAAAATTTTAATTAAATTATTATTAATTAATTAATTTTCAGTATATTCATTTTCTAAAAATGAAACTGATTGCATAAAATTAAAAAGTAGGGTATAATAGAGATAAGCAAGAAAAATAATTATAAATCTGCAAATATAGAGTAAAAAAGTTTGGTGACTCACAAAAAATATTTTATTGCAAAATAATAGTAAAATAATTATGAAATAAATTTTTTTAAAATTATTCTGAGAGCCAAAAATGATAAAACTAAGATCATCATCACATTATGTAATAAAAATATGACCATTTTTCTAGAATACATGCATCAATATAGTAACACATATCAGACACCTTTTTCTCAATGTAAGAAATCTTATTTTTTTCCAATCTCATTTTTAATTTTGCTTTGATTAATGAGTTGTGCATTGCATGAATAAATATATGCGTCTTGATGTGACTGCTTAAAAACAAATCTGAAGACAATCCTTTAAAATGAGGTGGCCGGCAAGAAAGTAAATTAAAAAACAATATTATTTCATTAATTGTATGGAAAATTGCTTCAGCCTACCAAAAACCAACAAAAATTCCCATAGTCTTCAAATAATGTAATAAAATGCTTGCTGATATCAGTATATATAGTATATAGTCTTTGGTGGTACATAGCACACTGGCACTAATATTCTATGAATGTAGTTAAAATGTATGCAGATTTTTTAATGAGCCATATTCTTTTTCTTCTATATATAGTTCGACTATTGACATCTATGCTTTGATAATCAAAGTTCATCTGTAAAATAATACAGAATCAGTTTTTTTCTCTACTGCTGCCCACAAATGATTCGAACCACCACAAGAAATGAAATTGCTTAAGCTTATCAGGAACTTTAAGTTCTTGAATGGCACAAACACTATAAGAATGAAGATGCAATCTTTATGCTTTTTGTGCACTCTCATATAAAATGCTTGATTTCAATGCTCTCACACTCTTCATTGGAGACTGCAATATCTGTGAAGATTTGGAAAAGATCGACAGTTACTTCTTTTTTTGCTGCTTCCAGTTTCTTGAAATCACCAAGCAAAAAATGGTTGTTTTGCCTAGTTTGTGAATATTTGGAAAGCTCTCTTTAAATATTTCAATAAGTTTTTCATAAAAGTGCATACCAAAGTAATGCTCAATCACAAAAATCTGTTTTTCTAGAGAAAAAATTGTCTCGATTTTCCATCAAACAAATGTTTTTCAAAGCTAATAGCATAAATTGCAACTGAAATTTTATACAAGATACTACTTGAAACACTATAGTGGTGCATTTGTTAAAACAATTTCCCATTAATTATATTGGAATTTTTAAAAGTTTAGGTTACGAATTATTAATTAGTTTGGGTTATGTAGGTTAATTTTCAGTCATTCTGTATTGTCTGTAGTAATTACATATAAATAACCACAAAACTTCTTACTTGTCTCACAATGGATTTTATAAATTCTTTTACGATATCCAAGGTCATAATTTGGATAAGCATCAAAAACCTAAAATAAAATGAGAATTCTAACATTTTTTTGTAATTTTTCCTCGGCTATGCATTCACATTTATATAAAACATACAATATTTGAATACAATTGAATTAAATATAAACTTGATATTTTTGCTTTTATATAGACATCTAGCTTTATCAGAGCATAATTTTTTTAATTACAGTTAATAGTTTTCAATTTCTGTCTAATTTCTTATATTAATTGCACTTTTTACCTGACAAATTAGGTAAATATTTAGATAGTATGTATTATATAAAATGTCTTAAAATAATTCAGCAACATAAACATCGCAATTACTTATTTAATGTAATACAAATAATGTACAACAAATACATCTTAAATTAGCAGCTAGCTTAATTTTAATATCATTAAAACTATATAGAAAATTTTATACACAAAACATTAGAAGGCCTTATAATACATTTATTATTATTTTTTTTTTAAACTAGAGTCACTCTTACAAATAATATAAAATCATATATTGTTTAAAAACACAAAAATCACTCTTAATCAACTATGGTAATTTAGAGTTTATCATACATAACTTAATAAAATATTGAAAAAAAAAAAAAAAAAGGAAGAAATTAACAACACTACCAATGAGAAAATGATTTCAGATATAAATTAAATAGCAATAAACGAAAAGAAACTTTTTGTACCTTTTTAATAACCATTTTCATAGTTATATCTTCTAATTTAGACTCTTTAACAATTTTTGTCACAAAATTTCGCAACTGATCATCCTATAAATTAAAAATTTAATTTCAATCATTGAAAAATTCAGTAGTTATAGAGTTTTAAACATATAAGCCAATACTTACATTAGGATGACCAATCATTTTAGATAAAGGTTTATCATCTTCGTCATCACTGTCTATGTAAGATACTCTAGGTGTGGCTATGGATACTAAAGTGAATCCAAAAAAAAAGTTTATTAAAATGTTACAAATAAAATTGAAGTATTACAATGATTCTGAATCATAAAAACGAAATATATATATATTTTAAATTTATACAAATGAAATATTAAAAAACATTTAAAACAAGTAAGAAATCCTTCATAATTATGTAAAAACACCGGATTAAAATATTATGTATCAATTAATGATATAATTAAGATATATTTCAAATACATCGTCAAAGATTTACACTGGAAAATTACACTGTAAACACACACACACAAAGAAAGGGTAAAAACCCATATATGTATATATATATTTTTTAAATCGTGAACTTCCCAGAATGAAGAGAGGTTACTGAAAAATAAAACCAAGCTGCATAAGAATATAAAAATGGATTACTTTATCTAAAAAAGTTATAATTACCTGTGTTCTTTACTTTTGATAATGGTTCATCTGTTTCCTTTGGTTCCTCTTTAATTTCAGTACATTTGGGCAAAGCCGTTATTTGAATATCATTTGACTGATGGGGGAAAAAACAACCCCGGAAAGCCAAGATATTAGTATTTTTTAAACAATGTAAAAAATTATAACAATTACATAATTTTTTTTTTTTTAAGTAAGATATATCAAAGAATATAAATACATTATAAAATTTAGTGCCTTTTTAAAATAAAAATATTCTGATTTAAAATATTTTATTTTCATTTTAATAACTCTATATTAACTACAGAGAAATTGAATGAAAAGAAAATTTAATAAAAAAAAAATATATTTAAAGATTGCTTATAAAATGAGTCGAATAAAAATTTTAAATTGGAAACATTGCTCATTTGTAGAAAAGGAGATAAGGTTTTTAAAATGCCTGCTTTGTTATTTTTAATTACTTTTCTTGCATACAAATTGTTTTATAATTAACATTAACAACTTATAAAAACATTTACATGAAATCAAATAAAGCATGTACCAGATTAGCTGTGATTTTTTTTAATTCCTGAGTTGTTACAAGGCTAGAAGTCTCTCCTGCTTTTTATTGTATTAGAGCTGCTAATGGCTGAAAAAGAAAACAATTTAATTTCAAATTATTTAAAATGCAATTATAAATTTGTATGGTTTTTTTTTTTTTTTTAGATTTATTCAAAATTTTTTACTTATATTTTGCAAACTTATAAGGAATAGCAAAATAATTTAGTAAATTTCATAAGAATAAATCTGTAATGCAATAATAATAATATAAATACTTCAATTGCTCTATATAAATTTAGCATAACTTTATGTAGTTAACAAAATAAATGATTAAAAATCAGTATATCATGAGGAAAAAAGTTTTAAAACAGATTTTTTTTTAATGCGCTTCTCAGTTACATGAGAGAATGCCTTTTGATAATAATTATGCATTTTGCACAATCCTTCATTTAAGAATGTTAAAAAAAAAAAAAAGAAAACACATATTCTTGATGTAGCACTCACGCAATCTGCTCTATTTGGCTACTTGCCGATTTTGCATTCATGGGTGGGTCTATGCCTCTTTCTTTTATTTAGTAACTTAATCCTCTCATAAGAAAACTAGACACTTACATAATTTCATCATTAAAAAGTTCTATAATATTCTTATTCAAATTAAGAATCCCAATCATGCCCTTCTAAATTGTACTCTGAATCTATACCACTGTCATTATTTTCCTTTAGCTATCGATCAATCATCATGCAAGACCATAAGGATTTTTAAAATCAGCATATCTATTTATACTTGACTTACTTAAAATATCTACCAAAGAGAAATAGAGATATAAATAAATATTGTGAACTTGAGAGGAACAAGAATTAGTATTATGAAACAACAAACTACATTAAAAAGTACTTTGCATGAAAACTGATGATATATAATGTAACTGGGTATAATTAACCTGACAGATCATAGGAAATCTAATCATTACTAAAAGAATTTGAAAATGAGCTATATTGGATTGAAAATCACCAGTAAAGAAGATATTAGAAAGTAAATGTGTTAGACATTTACACATTGTAGTGCACATAAAAACGAGTTTTACATGAAATGAATAGGTCTGAAGGAAAGTTAATTCTCAAACAATGCAAACACATCCATACAAAGATAATAAAGATGCATTTTATATCAGATCATATATAATTTAAAAAATATATTATCAGATAAAAAAAAGAATATCCATTTACAAAATACTTCCATTTTGAAAAATAATTTTACAACTATGATTAAATAAAGGTAAAGACATATTCGAATGAATTAATCTATGTCAATACTTAATCACATGGCTTTGATTATATTTGATTGAACACAGGTTTAATAATTTTTAATCAATAAAGTAATCTGAAAGTGGTTGTATATATCAGTTTAATATTGATCTAAATTTTTCCTTTTACTTCAAAATATACATACTTGCACAACAAATTTTTTTTTTTTAAATATGAATTTAAACAAAACATTTTTCTTACCATTATTGGCTGAATTTGAGGATAATTCTTTTTCTGGAGATAATGATTTTACTTCAGATATCACAATTTCTGGAAGAATATCACTGAGCTTAAAAAAAAAAAAAAAAAAAAAAAAAAAGAAGAAGAAGAAGTTTATTTTCATGTAATAACAATAGCACAGATTTATTGAAAATTTTAGGATAACAATTATATAAGAAATGTAATTTTATACTAAGAATCATAAAATTTTATTTTTACTTCAGTAAAATTATTTGGAAATACATTTTTAGATTATTGCAGAATTTCTTCCAATTTTTTTAAATTGCTTGCAAACTTTTTCATAAAAATACTAAATAATTGATTTAATCAGTATACAAAGTCAAATTTGACATTTTATGTTATAATGTATAATTTAATTTGAATTTTTCTGATATTTTTATACTGTTCTTATCTATACTTAAAAGTGAAAGGTTGCTATTAAGGCATGAAAACATTTTAGAAAACTTAATAAATTATCCTATTTAAATAATATCTCTAAAACATTCATGCAATTGATCTTGCTATTTATTAGCAACCAGACAACCAACTGATCAACTGCATATTGACTTTACTATTTCAAATAATAAAATTTTGTGAAGCAAGACTGTGTTTTAAATCTAGCATTTGTATGAAGTAACGAATTTAAATCAAGTCTATTAGAATCGCTAGATTTTTGGGAACAACTTCAAACAAAACACAAAAATAAATATGAAATCTCTATTTTTAATTATAAAAACTTTTTATACACTGAAATTCAAACAATCAATTACATTAAATATATTTAAGATAAATAAATCATAAAAAATGAATAATTTAATTATGTCTACTGTAAAGAACATTATAGAGACAATTACATTAGATAAACATTTTTCATCTATGATAACTAATGTTTTATATTCTAGTTCCATATACACTGATTTCCAAAGGTTTAGTATGAAATTGAAAACAGATGATAACTTAAAAATCATAAGGCAAATTGAACAAAAATAGTTGATAATATGGATTATACCATACATAACTTAAAAACACAAGAATATCCACACAAACATAAAATATCCTACATTTGAAAATACAAATAAATTTTTCAATAATGAGTATGATCATCTCAAACAATAATACAGGTTTGATAACAAGTCTCACATTGTTTATGATGTTATCAATGAGTTGCAGAATAGTTCTAAGTAAGCAAGGCAAGTAAGTAAATGTATGGTTAAGGGAGGAACCATACCTGTACTCATGAGAGCATCAAACATATGTTCAAAGAAATTAAGGTGAGGAGATCATGCTGGCCATTCCATTTAGACTACAGTTTCAACTTCAAGAAATTGATGTCCGAGATGAGCAGTATTTGTTGCAAAAATAAAAGTATCGCCAATTGCTGCAGAATACGAACAAATAATAGATATATTTCATCTCTGTGCCATTGAGCATTGTCAGTTCCATGTGGCCACCGACACATACAGATTTGTGCACCCACTCATAGATATCCCTCCCCATATAAGAACATTTCCAACTGCACAGGTTTCTCTTTCCCATGTATTAGATGGACGATATTGAGTGTTTGCTTCTCTATATATGTAAACATGCTAAGAATTACTCTATAAAAAGCAATCCAAAAATTATCATCAAACAGAAAAAATTTCCACCAATTTATATGACTATGGGCTGAATGCAAACAGTTCCTGTAGCAAGAGGCATGCAGGATATACCATATAGATCACCTAGCATTATGGACTTGCTTCATGCAATTTTTGTGTATTGTCCTTCCAGTAGCAGAAATATGCATGGATCTAAGGTAATATGGTTTCACGTTTTCAAAATTAAGAAATATTGATTCGAATAAAAGATTTTTTATTTTATTTTTTGAAGCACAGTAACCTCTTAAACTGACATTCTGTAATACAGCAGTAATCGAGCTGATTACCGCTGTATTACGGAATGCCAGATTAAAGGAAGGTTATTATTATTATATTAGTATTACTGCTGACTTTAATTGACAGATTAAGACACAATGCTGCATGTTTTCCTCAGATATTTATATTGTTTATAGGAGTTTAACATGGCAGTAAATACATTCAGTATATAAATTTTTTTTTTTTTATAATTTAAATTTTTATCTAGAGAGTTTAATCTTCAATTTCTCCTTTAAAATTCTATTGATACTTGATAATTCAGAAAGACAGTGGTCTCAAATGTGCTGTATTTAAGTGGTTATTTTAATAATATTTTGAAAGAATCTTACCAATGGAGTTTTGCTTGTACTAGCTGCCTTTTTCTTTACAACTGGGGAGCGTGAGAAACAGGAGCAGGAGAAATGGTTGGCATGATTGTACTACCTGCATAAAATAATTTTTTTCTTAAAAAATAAAAGAAAACATGGATTTATTCCTTGTACAGGAAATTGATAAATATTTGGTATAGATAAGCAAATATTTTTATACATATATAAATGCATAATTAATCAAAAATTTTTTTTTTTTTAAAATATTGGTAGAATTTTATAGAACATTGCTCAGAAAAGGATATAACAGAAACAATCTTTTATTATTATTAATAATATATATAATACAATATTTGTATATAAAATTACTAAATGAAGCAGAAAAAAAATTGAAATAAGAAATTAAAGCTATAAGAAATTGATATTAATTAATGATTTAACTTGTTGTTGTAAGATATTTTATTAAGGATATTAAAATTTGTGTTGAGTAAGATATTTTAATTTTTAAAAAAGATTCAGTAAATCCTTATATTAAACAACCATGTTAAAATTAAGTTTTTTAGTTAAGATAAATGTAAAAAATGAAACTGAAAAATTATAACATTTCAAATTCTAAATGGTGACAACTTGAGATTTTAATACAGCTCACTTTTTAATCTCCATTTCACAGAATATACAGATTAATTATTAGAATAAATTATTTATTAAATTCACAACAAAAAAAATAATAACTTACTGTTCAACAAAGCAGATGGCTTTAATAAAAATTTCAAAATTGCATCAATTAAACTATTTTTTGGATTCATCCACTATATACTGAGAAACACATAATACTGCAGCAACTGTTTTAAGATCTTCCAAACTCATTCTGCAAAATCATATCAAATATTCAATATTAAGATGTTTTTATAAATGCAAAATTTAAAAACTTTACACAATTTCACACTGAAATTTATTAGATATTCTAAAAAAGAGTGTTGCAGTGTGAAAAAGAAAGTGTATATGAAAAGGGCAACATGAAATATTTAATAATTTGTAAATTGAAAATAACCAAATAGATTTAAGAACCAAGGAATTTATAATTCTTCAAATGAATTTATTTATGAACATTAAGGAATACTCTACAGATTTCAATTAACCATTGCAAATATTTTACTTACTGCTCCATAAGATTTCTAACTTCATTGATATTAGGTGAAGTTTCATCAAAAGGATAACCAGAAAATTCACAATACATTTCTCTAATATTATTTTGCTGAAACAAGAAGATTATGGTTTATAAAAACAATAAAGTGTATCAATTTGTTATTTTGCTAAAGAAAGTACAAGAAAAATTAACTGAAAGATATAATTTAAATTGAATTCATCGTTAAAAACACAAATCAAATTTTTCATTAAAATTAAGTTAATAATTGAATTTGTTCTTATTTTATACATAAATATTTGTTTTGATATTTTATTTAATTCACTATTTATAAATTCTTGTATATGCCAACTTTGTAATATTTAAATTTTTTTCATATGACTTTTATTTCAAAAAGTTAATATTTTAATAAATTATCAATCAGTAGCATTTAATTATTAGAACGTTTTTTTCTATCTTTGACAATTATTACTAACAAATTCCTCATAAGCATTTTTTTTGAAAATGTTATTTTCTAGTAGTTATTGTTACATATTTATGCTAAATTCTGACACATTTATTTTGCTCTTAACTATTAAAATAGATTTAATATAAAAGTTTTACTTTTAATTGTAATAGAATATTTGGATACTTTCAAACTGAATTTCATATTTTGTTTTTGTTTTTTTTGTAAAGGATGGCCTATATAGTATCTAAGTTTTTATAATTTTGTTATCACTAATCTCATGATAGTAACTAGCCATTTCTCTCCTATGTTAGCTAATAGTTTTCTGCATTCTTCTATCTTCAGTAAATAAAATACATATTTTAGCTTCTGGTATAAATCATCGCAACAAAACATCAATGAAGATTGGAAATTAAATTTAAAATAGATTTCCAGAAAGAAAGAAAAAGAATAAGATGTTTAATACATTATAACTCTCAGTTTTTTACATATCTAAAAATAATTGTTTGTTAGTCCTAGTTTGTTTACAAAATAGTAATTAGAATGTAAAAAGTTTTAAAAATTAATAAAATAAGAATTTCGGCTTTTTAATTATCTGTCAGTTAAAAATACAAAGGATCTAATGGGGAAAAAAAAGAACATTTAGTGACAATTTTTAAGTCTTTTAAATATAAACAAAAAAATATTCAATTAATTGTACGTGAAAAGAATAATAGCTGAAACCTACAGCACTAGTAGTAAGGTACAATATCATATGTACATCATTCAGTTTAGCTGCTGGTGTAGTGATCACTTGATAGTGAACTGCAAAAGAAAAATTTTCAAAATAAAATTTTGATACATTAGGAAATAATGCAAATAGTTCTTATTAAAAATTATACAATTTAATTCAAATGAAATAAAATATTTTAAAATATTTATTGAGTTACAAAATAAATTCACATACCTAAAAGCTTTATTAAAGAAAAACATGAAACCATAAATCCAACAAATTATAAATACATCATTTTTAAAAACACTTATAATTTCATAAATATTAGCCGCTAATTTAGCAGAATATTAGATAAGCTTATTTGTATAATTTCAGCAAATTATTTCAGATGGAATTATAAAAATAAGAAATTTATTAAATATATTTACAGTTAAATGTTTTACAATTTATTTATATCAGTAAATATTCATGCAAAAGAACTATAAATAACAGAATGATCAGTGCATATTTGCTGTAATTTTCTATAGCCAATCAACATGCTTAGAATTACTTCTTATAGAAATGCTGTTCTTAAAATCTGAAAAAACTGCTTAAAAAAAGCCCTCTTTAAAATGATATTTTTCACCCTTTTCCTTTCCAATATAAAAGATGAAACTTTAGTAAAATAGAGAAGTCAAGTTTTTTAAAAGTAAAGAAAGAAACTTGTGGAAAATGCACATGATGGAAAGTGGAAATGCTTTACCGTTTTCTGATAGCTTAGACGTGTGATGGCAGTTTGATTTGTGACAAAGGATAAAAAAAAGCCCCTGAATGAAATAGCAAATAGCCAAAAGAGCTTTTTGGATTCCAAATGAAAAATCTTCATTTCTTCAGCAAATATAACAATCACAAATTTGCAGGATTTTTAAAAATATTTGCTGAATTTTGAATTTTATACTTTGTAAGTTTCTACTAATTCTTTCTGATATTATTGAAACTCAGTCTTGCATTCTTAAATATATTTTTTTTTTTTTTTTATATACATAAAATTTGCCTACAATTTTTTGTCAAACATATTTTTATATTTGAAAATGCTTGATATATGCATATAACAACACATTAAAATTTTCATCTTATAAATATGTAACATGTAATTTTTCTTATTATGACACCAAAACATTTTAAAAAATTGAAAAATGTACTAGTTAAGGATATCAATCACAAGGACAAAACCAAGATTTTATGGGTATACTAAGCATTCTTTAATCCAATATGTTTATGACCACGACCATGTTGGATTTAGAGCATCAATATAGTTTTAAAAGGATAACAAAGTACATCACCCTTTTTAGAAAAAAATTTAAAACCGCTAAAAACTGTAACCATTAAATTGTACATATCTAATGTGATTATGTAAATCCTGAACCTGTGTAGACAATAAAATATCTATCCAAGTATTTTCTTATTCCAGCAACTACAAAAATTAAAACTTATACATTGAACATTGAATTTAATATTGTTATATTTAAAAAAAACACAGCACAAAAAGAAAAATCAATCCACATTGCTAATTAACATAAGCTATGACAAGCTGGTAGGAAAAAATACATATGAGCATTACTGTTTAACAAAAACTATCTGATAATGCATTGTCATTGCTTCTGTGATTTAGATCTCATCAAAAATCCTTATGAATTATACACAAAGTTATGAGACCTGCATAGTACT
>BPLR01009334.1:0-48319 GCA_021605095.1 Caerostris extrusa | reverse complement strand
GCCACTCGTCTCGGCTCAGGTTTGCTTCCCCATGCGAGACAGTCTCCGACGACCTTTTTCTTTGATAGCGTGTGTGGCGTCCAACACCATGTCGTCTACTGCTGATTTCACTGTCATTCATCCACTTTGCATAAGTACTAACAACTGTAGATCGCGAACAACCCACGAGTCGCAGTTTCGAAATACTTGTTCCGAGCCTTCTCGAGCCATTACAATCTCGCCTCCTCTATCAAAGTCGCTTAGATCCGCAGCCTTTCCCCATCACACATAGAAGTAAGTGAAAGAATGATTCTTCAGACTCCCCAGCAGCAGTTAAATACCACTCCACCTGATCACGTGCCTTCCACGTCATCCAGGCGAGTTCATTGCAAAATGTAAGGGTGGTCATAATGTTTTGGCTCTTGAGTGTATATATATATATGTGTGTGTGTGGGTGGGTGTCTGTGATTATGAAGTGATACATACCCTGAAGTGTAATCAAGATTTAAATCATCTGTGCAAATGTACGTGTGTTGTTTTATAAAGCAGCTTAAGCCTTTTATGGTTACATTTTGCATTGGCAACGGGACGCTGACGAGTCGTCAACTTTGACAAATCAGATTAACGATCGAGAAGGATTGACAGTAGTGATTAATTCATTCTATTGTCAATCGTTCTTGTCCGTTAATCTTATTTGCCAAAGTTGGCGACGCGTTGCCGGTAGAAATGCATCCATACGATTGGATGCCTACTGTGTTGGTCTTTTACGTTGTACATAGAATAATAATATAATAGATGGTTGCATCGGGGTTGCCACTTGGGGCAAATATAATCCTCACGAGTCTTTTACGTTGTAGTTTAACATATGCGATGATAGCTTTGACGGTGTTTGGCAACAATCTTTACTGTCGGCTATTACTACTCTATGCTGCTGGGTCGAAAGGAGAAAAAGATCTGCTATCATACAACAATTTTCAAAACCAAGGGCTCCATTTTTTTCTATGAATAAATGCAAATTTTTCTCAATATTTGGTATATCCTATTATTATATTTTCCTTCAAAATGATTACAAAATAAAATATTCATTTATATGTACTTTTTTGTAATATTTTTTTATTATATTTCATACAAAAATATCAGAGTTGTACATAAAATAGCATTTCTTGTATCTATTTATCTTCAGTATGTCCATTCTTCAATAAATGTACGACTTGAGAAAAAAGAAGAAACCTTCGTAACCTGCTTGTATTTTCTAAATAAATGGAGAGGAAAAGAAGCCAATGGAGATGGAAAAGAAGGGAGATGTTTATTTTAACTTTTTGTTCCTTTTGAATAAGAAGGACGTGCTCTATTTTAATTTTTTTCTACACTATGATTGTGCATTATGAATTTGACATATATTTTCATAACTGATAAATCTTGAAAATATTTTAGTGCATTGTGAATAAATCAGCAGGATTCATAATGATGGAAGCCATTTGTTTACCATTCCATTTATGCGGCATTTCTGTAGCGTTTAAAAGGAATCGCAGGTTGGAGCATTATGCGTTTGGGGTCTCCCAGGAGGATGGCCTTGTGGAAGACGCCCTCGGACAGGGAAATTCTTGCCGCCCTGCGTCTGCAACTTTCGGTCTTCTTCAGAATATACTTTGTTCTGGAGAAGATCGAATGCCACCCAAAAAATTATCGCTCTTTAATGTTGTGAGGGCTTTTATTTTGTAACTTAAAAGCATATTATTCATGATTTTTCTTCTTCTTCTTTTCAGCGGCAATGATGACTAATTGGTAAGCACTCTGGTCTTTGGTACCACAAACTTCAGGTTTGAATCCTGGCGGTGGCATAGATGTTTGTCAGTAGTTCTTCATTAGTGAAACAGTTCCATGACCGTCTGCTATTGGCAGATTTCGAGATAGGAGATGTTTTTTTTTACTGGATACTGTTTCCAGTCCTACCCCATAGTCATATAAGACCGGAAAATATGGTTTAAAGCGGATACTGAACTATTACAAATATCTATGGCACCTCCAGGACTCGAACCCGAAGCCAGCGGTATCAAGTCGCGCTTGTCAGTCAGTCATTAGGCCCTAATTTATTAATTTTACTTGGGTTTAAAAATAAGAAAATCTTTCATTTTATTTTTTGTAACTTAAAAGCATATTGTTTATGAATTTTCATTTTTTTCTTCATTGGCGCAACAGTATCATGGTAGGCAAAGACCGTCTGTCTACTGGCAGATTTCGAGATAGGATATGTGTTCCTTTTATGGGGTAGGTTTGTCAGCCCTATGTTCAACGCTCTACAGTCATATTAGACTGAGACCTACAGTTTAAAAATGGATTACGAACCACTACACACATCCATGGCACCGCAGGGACTCGAACCCCTGAGACCTGAGCGTCAGTGAACTAGTCACTTGTCCATGAGACCCCGAATAACATTTAATGAACTGATATATCTGTAAACAGTTTCTGCATTGACAAAAGTATTTTTATATTTTTAAAGGTGAGTATTTGCTCTCACTTAAAAGACATTCTTACACTCTAAATTTACTTACAAAAAGATATGTGTCCTACAAAAAATACAGTATTAAAGCAAAAGACACTATAGAATAGCTGAAGATAAGTAAAAGAAAATGGTACATTTTAATCACAAAGATGATGTATTTATAATACGTTACATCTGATTTGCTCTTAATAATACAATAGCTTCTATAATCCTCTTTTATTGCTGTTCTGAGACAGCTTCTTATAATCCTCATTGCTGACAAAAGTCTCTCATTACTGATTTGCTAAGCTGCTAAGGGAAGTCACTGTCTTTGATACAACTTGTTGGATTGAAGAATATAACTGAATAGCTTACTTAACATTTAATTTTAACATTAATTACCAGAATTAAGAAAAAATAAAAATTATTTTTACAAAAGAAATGAGAGTGGAATTTTTATCCAGACTACTAAATTCGATTTCCGAATCCACTTTAAGCCGTAAGTCCCGGTCTCATATGACCGTAGAGCGTCATGGAGTCCGATCAGATTTTTCATCCACATTATTCCCAATCTGTAAAGGGGCAACTCAGCTCTATGCACAGTAATGTGGTGTGGTGTAGTAGTAGTAATAGTGGTCTACTATGATTGTAGAGCGTTGTCTTAAAATTTAGTCAGTCTTCAGCCCTCGTGGGTTCCTCGCTAAAAGTGAAGCTGCATATTACCCTCAGTGATGAATGTTACTCTTCTACGGGGTCCTTTGGACATGATGTTGGCTTTTCTGCACCAGTAACAACAACACAGACATTTTTTTATAATTTTGTATACTGGATTTGTGAAAATCTCCCATTTGAAGGGCCTAAAAATGTGATAACAGAAAAGTTCCCTTTCTATTTAAAAGAGTAACGTAACGTATTAATTTATAACAGTTGTTATCTATTTTATTTTAAATTACATATTAATCATTGTATGATATCACCTTATTCTTTACTATTTCAGTTCAGGCCATAGAGCAGTAATATAATAGAGCAGGCATCGGGGTTGCAAGTTTTTTGTGAAACATAATCCTCACTTGATCACACTACTTAAGTGACTTTCAATTTTGTAGTTTAACATAGGCGATAATGGTTGTATCAAACACTTTTACTGTTGGCTATTACTACTATATCTGGCTCTCGGTGCCACTTTCGAGTTTGAATCCCAGCGATGCCATGGACGTTTGTAGGGGTTCGAAATCTACTTTAAATTGTAGGTCCCGGTCTAAAAGGTATGTCTGTAAAAGGTAGAGGTAGGAATACGGCTGACAACCCTACTCCGTAAAAAAAAAAAAAAAAATCTCTCGTCTTGAAATCTACTAGTAGGCAGAGGGCCTTGGCCCACTATGGGGTGTTGTTCCAATATTATTACTACTATGAGCTGTTGGCGCGAAGATAATTTTTTTTACCGTAATTCGACGATTTTCTTTCTTTCTTTCTTGTTTTTTGTTTTTTGTAAATTTATTTCTTCTAATTATTTGGTATATATATTCTATTAAAAATTTTCCTTCAAAATGATTAAAAAATTTTTCTTCAAAATAATTAAAAAAATTTTCCTTCAAAATGATTAAAAAATTTTTCATTAATATGAACTTTTGAAATGTTTTATTATATTTCATACGGAATGATCAGAGTTATAAACAAAATACTATTTTTTTTTGTATCTATTTATGCTTCTTCTTCTTCATTGGCGCAACTGCCTCATGATTGACCAAGGCGTCAGCATACTGGAGATTTCGAGACAGGGGGAGTTTTCATTTTGCGGTGTAGGGTTGACAGCACTACACCCAACGCTCTGCAGCCACATTGGAGCTGGACCTAGGGTTTAAAGAGGATGGATTCCAAACCACTACAAGCATACACTCAAGAGCCAAAACATTATGACAACCTGTCAATAACAAGTTAGCCCACCTTTGGCGCGTAACACAGCTTCAACCCGCCTTGGCATGTATGCCACAAGTCCTTTGGTAGATGGCCGGAGACAGATTGTACCAGATGTTTAAGCAACGGTCACGCAAATCCGAGATATTGCGAATTGGTGGTCTTTTGAACTCTGAGCTGCCGTCCCAGGACATCACAAATGTCTATCGGATTGAGATCCGGTGAGTTAGGCGGCCAGGACATTAACTGGAATTCAGCATCATGTTCCTGGAACCACTCCAACACAATTTTAGCCTTGTGACAAGGGGCGTTGTCCTGTTGGAACATTCCATTTCCAGCTGGAAATGGAATGTACCATCAGATCCCTTCTATTTTTTGTTCAGTAAGCACATAGTTCAGTATATGTAGTATTTGAGTAGAAGAGTTTCTAGGAATGTTCAAAATTGTTTCGTAACGTGTTTACGTTTCTTAAAAGTGTATGGGAAAAAAGGCCAAATGGCGGTATAACGCCAATTCTAGCACGAAAAGGAAAGAAAATGTTTGCTTAGCTTTTTGTTTCTTTAGAATAGGGAATACGCTTTATTTTATTATTACTGTATAATTCAGACACTCTTTTGTGAAATTCACATGTTGAAGTTCATTGCTGTCTTACTTGGATTACCTGATTCAAATACATTTGGTTTTTGTCAGCTTACTCCAGATCAAAATATTTAAATGTTGTATTTACATTTGGTTCCGGATTATTTCTTTTATTAAAAAGTATTTATTTTTACCTCTTTGATATTTTTATAATGAGAAGTTACTTTGAAAGCAATATTGACGAGACAACTGTGACTTACAGCATATTTATACCATGATTTTTAAATAAGGAATCTCATATCAAAGACACTGTAATAACTAACACTGAGAAAACTTACCAACTATTAAAAATTAGAATAATTGAATTAATACTAAAACAATCGTTATAACAATTAGAATAATTAAATTAATTGTAAAAAAATCGTTATAGATTAGAATAATTGAATTATTTGTAAAACGTTTTAGTAATTAGAATAAGGGAATTAATTGTAAAAAATCTTTATAGCAATTACTTGTAAAAAATCATTATATCAATTAGAATAATTGAATTAATTGTAAAAAATTCGTATAGCAATTAGAATAATTATAAAAAATCCTTATAGCAATTAGAATAAAAAAATTAATCTTATAAAAATCATTATATCAATTAGAATAATTGAATATTATAAAAAAAATTAAATCAATTACAATAATTGAATTAATTGTAATAAAATCATTATAGCAGTTAGAATAATTGAATTAACTGTAAAAAAATCTATAGCAATCAGAATTATTAATTTAATTATAACAAAAAAATCATTATAGCAATTAGAATAATTGATTTAATTATTTAATTGTAAAAAAATCCTTATAGCAAATAGAGTGAATTAATTGCAAAAAAATCATTATAGCAATTAGGATAATTGAATTAATTGTAAAAAATTTCTATAGCAATTAGAATAAAGGAATTAATTGTAAAAAATCAATATAGCAGCAGGAATAATCTAATTAATTTAAAAAATAAATGTAACAATTAGAATAATTGAAAATTGTAAAATAAATCATTATAGTAATTTGAATAACATTAATACTGAATTAATTGTAAAAAAATCGTTATAGTAATAATTAGAATAATTGAATTAATTTTTAAAAAATCATTATAGCAAATAGTGATTGAATTAATTGCAAAAATATCATTATAGCAATTAGAATAATTGCATTCATTGTAAAAATCGCTAAAGGTAAGTAGAATAATTGAATTAATTTTAAAAAAATCATTATAGTAATTTAATAATTGAATTAATTGTAAAAAATCATTATAACAATTAGAATAATTGAATTAATTGTAAAAAATCTCTATTGTATAAGTAGAATAATTGAATTTATTTTTAAAAAATCATGATAGCAATTTAATAATTGAATTAATTGTAAAAAATTATAGTAAGTAGAATAATTGAATTAATTGTAAAAAATCTCTATAGTAAGTAGAATAATTGAATTAATTTTTAAAAAATCATGATAGCAATTTAATAATTGAATTAATTGTAAAAAATCATGATAGAAATTAGAATAATTGAATTAATTGTAAAAAAATCATTAGAGCAAATAGAGTGATTGAATTAATTGCAAAAAAATCATGATAGCAATTAGAATAATTAAATTAATTGTAAAAAAAAATCTCTATAGCAATTAGAATAATCGAATTAATTGTAAAAATTCATTATAGCAATAGGAATAATTAAAAAAATCATTAGAGCAAATAGAGTGATTAAATCAATTGCAAAAAAATCATTGTAACAATTAGATTAATTGAATTAATAGTAAATAAATATTTATAGCAGTTAGAATAATTGAATTAATTGTAAAAATATTATTATAGCAATTAAAATAATTGATTTAATTGTAAAAGTTAGAATAAATTGTAAATTATTTTTAAAAAACCCTCTCTTTTAAGAAATCGGAAGCATTTCTTAAAAAAGGTTTTATCCCCTCCGAATTCAAGAAAGCACTTATTGTAAATAAAATTTTCGTTTTATTTTCGAGTAGATTCCTCTTTTTTTTTCTTTTCGTTTAAACTCAATAGGCTGCATTAATTTGATGTCATTTTGCAGTTCAATTAAAATTCAATGACATAGAAAAAAAAAGAGAACCGCTCTTAACAAAAAAAAAACCGCCGTCACGTAAATGTTTTCCCAATTCGCACGGACAACAAATTTTCGACATTTACACGACCGCTCCTCGATTCGCATCTGTTCCTCGCCGTGAAAACTTAATCAATTGCAGCGCATCATCTTTTCAAATTGTTTATTTTTTTGCAAAGCGTCCAACTTTTTGCTGAAGACTCGTCGCTTGGCAATGACAGCAAGACAGCGCACAAAACTGTTGAACATGACAAAAGTTCGCGCAAAAGAAAGACCGAACAAAACACAGTCCTAATAGGAGCGTTTTTACTTTTTTGTGCTTTTTTTCTTCCCGACAAAACCGCCGCTCCCAGCCAATCACGTCCTCCTTTGGATTGACGTCACGCCCAAACTTTCCACCTGATTGGCGGGTCGTGCTCTTAGTAGGAGAATTAAATTCCTCGAGATGATCAGCCAAACAGCGACTTCTCCTCACTCGCCTCTGAGAATCCGGCCGACTCGCTCCCCGTCTCCGAGGTAAGTCTTTTAATATGAAAACCTTTTAACTACTTTTCTAATCGCTAAGTTAATTTCGTAAAGAAAAGGAATCGATTAATGCACGATGCTGTATACAATATGTAAATATGGCTGTAAGCATTATTTGATGTAGTTTATATGGTAATTGATCCTATTCGGAGACATAATTTTTATGGTAATTATTATTTTTTTGGATAAAATTGTTTAGTCTTTAAATATTAAAAAACGGTAAAAATTTAAATATATACATGAATATTATTGGCTAAAATTTTTCAAAAATTGGAAAAAAAAAGTGTATTTTTTGATTTTTATGTAAACTTATTTCTGTAAACAGATTTCATGTATACCAGTAAATGTTTTATATATACTTTCAGTGTAAAGAATACATAAAACATTTACTTGTATACATGAACTATTATTGCTAAAGAATACTTTTCTAAGGTAAATCCGAGTTACTACTGTAATCATTATTTATTGCAGTTTATATGGTAATTGATCCTATTCGAAAACATAATTTTTTAATTGAAAATTGTTTTTGAGATAAAATTAATCATAATGTTTAATTAGTCATAAAATAATGAAAAGCGGGAAAAATTAAAATACATTATTATCGGTTAATGTTTTACAAAAATGGAAAAAAAAAAGTGTATTTTTTTGTCTTTATGTAAACACTCTTTTCTGTTAATAGACTTCAAACAGATTTTTGTGTATACAAGTTTACGTATACGTAAGTTTATGTGTTTACGTATTCTTTACACTGAAAGAATACGTTAAAACATTTACGTATACACGAACACATGCATTGGGTTAAAAGAATGCTATTCTAAGGTATAGCTGTGTTACAGCTAACCAAATCTAACTGAAATATTAAATTATTAAACATAAAATTATAATTAAATAATAATAAATTTTATTTAAATACCAATAAAATAGCAATTTAAATTTTTTTAAATACAAATAATTTAAATATTTATTTTAAATATATAAATGTTATATAAAAGTAAAATAATTATAGCATGCATTGGGCTAAAAAAATACTATTCTAAGGTATAGATAGCTGAGTTACAGCTAACCAAGTCATTGACAGCAAAAATACAAGAAGAAAATATTAAATTATTAAACGCAAAATAATAATTAAATAACAATAATTTTAATTTAAATATAAATTTTTTAAATACTAGTAATTTAAATATTAATTTTAAATATTATTTAAACGTAAAATAATTATTGCATGCGTTGGGCTAAAAGAATACTATTCTAAGGTATAGCTGAATTACAGCTGACCATGTCATGGCAAAGCAAAAATACAAGAAGGAAATATTAAATTATTAAACGTAAAAAAGTAATTAAATAATAATAAATTTTATTTTAAATATACTATTTTAAATTTTTTTTAAATACCACTAATTTAAATATTTAAATATTATTTAAACGTAAAATAATTATTGCATGAAATGTTCTAAAAGAATGCTATTCTAAGGTATAACTGAGTTAATGCGAACCAAGTCATGCATAGCAAAATTACAAGACGAAAATATTAAATTTTTAAGGGAAAAATAATTATTAAATAATAATAATTTTAATTTACATACCAGTTTTAAAATAGCTATTTAAATTTTTAAAAGCCAAGAATTTAAATAATTTTTAAATGTTATTTAAACTTAAAAAAATTATTGCATGCATTGGCTTAAGAATAATACTATTCTAAGGTATAGCTGAGTTAAAGCTAACCAAGTTATTGAGACCAAATATATATATATATATATAAATATTAATTGATTAAACGTAAAATAATATTTAAATAATGATAATTTTAATTTAAATATTAATTTTTAACATACCATTTTAATTTTTTTTAAATACCAATAATTTAAATATTAGTTTTAAATATTTAAATATTATTTAAACGTAAAATAATTATTGCATGCATTGGGCTAAAATAATACTATTCTAAAGAATAGCTGAGTTACAGCTAACCAAGTCAGAGACAACAAGAATTTAAGAAGAAAATATTAATTGATTAACTGCAAAATAATAATTAAATAATAATAATTTTAATTTAAATATCAATTAATTTTTTAAATATCAATTTTAAAATATCAATTAATTTTTTTTAAATACCAATAATTTAAATATTAATTTTAAATATTTAAATATTATTTAAATGTAAAATAATTATTGCATGCATTGGACTAAATGAATACTATTCTAATACTGAGTTACTATTCAAGAATAAAAAAAAAAATTAAATATTAATGATTAAACTCAAAATAATGATTAAATAATGATAATTTTAATTTAAATATCAATTACCAAACTATAACAAAATAATAAAAAATAATTGTATTTTTTTAAATATAATTAAAAAATAATAAATTATATTTTTTTAAATACCAATAATTTATTAATTTTGAATAATTAAATATTATTTAAACGTAAAATAATATTTAAATTAAAATAATATTGTTAATGTTAAAGTTAATAACTCAATACGAAGAATTTTGTATTGTTAATTCTTCAAGAAAATGGAGAATTTCATATTGTTAATTCTTCAAGAAAATAGAGAATTTCATATTGAATTTATCAATGAATCTTTTTTAAAATATTATTTGTTCATTGATGATGATGGAGAATTTCGTATTGTTAATTCCTCAAGAAAATGGAGAATTTCATATTGTTAATTCTTCAAAAAAAATTAAAATAATTTCTTATTGAATTTATCAATAAATCTTTTTAAAATCTTATTTGTTCATTGATGATGAGGAAGAATTTCGTATTGTTAATTCCTCAAGAAAATAGAGAATTTCATATTGAATTTATCAATGAATCGTTTTAAAATTTTATTTGTTTATTGATGATGATGAAGAATTTCGTATTGTTAATTCTTCAAGAAATGGAGAATTTCATGTTATTAATTCTTCAAGAAAATAGAGAATTTCATATTGAATTCATCAATGAATCTTTTTTAAAATATTCGTTCAATGATGATGATGATTGAGAATTCCATACTAAATTCATCAATGAATCTTTTTAAAATCTTGTTTGTTCAATGATGCTCATAATATCATTCAAAACATAAAATTGAAATTTTATAAGATTCTGAAAATGATTCTAATGGTTATGATTGTTATCGTATGGCTGCGTACCAAAAAATGCAGTCTTTAAAAAAAATTAATTGATGGTTTTTCAAAAACTGAAATGTTTTAAACGCATGAATTCATTATTTTAATAGCTCTTTATGAAATTGCTGTATCTCAAATTTTAATAACTCTAGAAACAAACTCAAATCTTTGATGCGAAAAAGTAAGATAACAGCGAAATAATAAGAAAATAAAAAAAAAATTGATTTTTCCACGAAAGCCATTATTTGTGCATGACTTAAAAAACTTAAAATAAATGAAGAATTTGGATCAAATACTGCATGTTTTCTGAAATCCTTTGAAGGAAAAAGTAAATTTTTATGTTTATTTCTTCCCCCAAAACATTCAAGTATTGATGTTTGTAAGTAATTATATACAGTTCAATTTAGAATTTTTCTTGAAGTTTTTATTTATTGAGTTTACGTGTGCTCTCGGAAAATATTGAGTTAAGTTTCAAATGTCAACAGGAGATGTTGATAAAATAACAAAACACGAATGCTTCGAATCTTTCAAAAATCGGACTTTTTCGGTAAATTGAAATCATTTAAAAGAATTTAAGTAGAAACTTTAATTTAATATAATTATATCTACAAAAAGACTTTCAAAGAAAATGATTTTCAGAATTTCATATTGTTAATTCTTCAAAAGACTAGAGAATTTTTATATTGTTGAATTTTCAAAAAAAAAATTGAGAATTTAAAAATGTTAAGAAAATGCAGAATTTCATATTGTTAACTAAGAAAATAGAAAATTTCAAGTTGTTAATTCTTCAAGAATGGGGAGAATTTTAAATTTGGTCAGAAAATGGAGAATTTTATCTAATTAATTCTTCAATAAAAGAGAGAATTTCATATTGCTAATTCTTCAAAAAATGGAGAATTTCATATTATTAATGTTAGATTCTTAAAATATGCATTAAAAGTGTTAATAATTTAAAAGAATTTAAATAGAAACTTTAATGCAATATTAGTTCATCTAAAAAATATCCTTTAAGAAAAGGAAAAATTTCATACTATTAGTTCCTTAAAAAACTGGAGAATTTCATATTGTTAATTCTTTAAAAACTGGAGAATTTCATACTGTTAAGTCCTTAAAAAACTGTAGCATTTCATATTGTTAATTCTTCAAGAAAATGGGAATTTCATATTGTAAATTCTTCAATAAAAGTTAGAATTTCATATTGCTAATTCTTCAATAAAAAGGAGAATTTCATATTGCTAATTCTTCAATAAAAGGGAGAATTTCATATTGCTAATTCTTCAAGAAAATGGAGAATTCCATATTGTTAATTCTTCCATAAAAGAGAGAATTTCATATCGCTAATTCTTTAAGAAAATGGAGAATTTCATAGTATTAATGTTAGATTCTTAAAATATACATAGAAAGTGTTAATAATTTAAAAGAATTTAAATAGAAACTTTAATTCAATATTAGTTCATCTAAAAAATACTTCAAGAAAATGAAGAATTTCATATTGTTAATATTACATTTTTAAAATATCAGTTGAAATAGGATTGAGATACAGCATTTTATTTTTTGTGCACAAGAAATGTAGAATTATGTAATTCATTTTTAAAATTTTTAAAATATTCGTTATAAGTATAATTTAATTTAGTTTTACAACATTTTGTCGTAATTTTAAAGTTAATTATGAGCATTAATTTAAGAATAAAAACACAAAAATAAAGTAATACAAATAAAAAAAAAAAAATATTGTTAAGAATTAAAATTGTAAGAAATATTTTATATTGTACAAAAAACTGTTTACTTTTGTTGCACCTTTTCAATTTAGCAACTAAAGTTTCTAATTAAAAAAAGTAAAAAATGTAAAGAAACTTATTGAAATTAATTGAATTATATTTTAAACTTTTCGCCGGCTTTTGTTATTCATCAATAGGGAATAGTGACGAATAAAAATTCAGTAAAAAAGGGATTCAACGTAATATATTAAAGCCTCATTTTATTTTTTTTTAGAAATATAATGCAATAAATTTAAAAATATCCCGCTTCATTTTTATGAAATTTACAGTATTTCTCAAAATAATTTTTGTCAAAAAGTAGAATTTATTCGTTTCTTTTAATAAAATAGTTTATCTGGATATTTTTATTTTTCTGCTTTAACAGAAACTAAATTTTCAATTTATTGAATTGATTTGTCTAAAAAATCTTTCTTCCGTTAGTTCTTCAAATAATGTTAATTTAAAATAATCAGAGGTATCATAAAATATAACAAATATTTTCACTGAAGATTATATTAAAATAAGATGTGGAACTTTAAATGTACTTTCATGTTATAATAAGACGTTTAAATGTCTTTTTATGCTATGAGACATTTAAATGAAGTTTTATGTTATAAAGTGGCTAGCGCTCTGGCGCTCGGTACCACAGGTTTCGGGTTCGAATCCCGGCGGTGCCATGGATGTGTGTAGGGGTTCGGAATCCACTTTAAACCGTAGGTCCCGGTCTATCATGATCGTAGAGCGTTGCGGGGGTAATGTTGCTCCGCGTCCGTGGCTTATCTTCAAGCTACACGCACCTCCTGGGCAGTGCTAAATGAGTAACGTCGATGCAGCGCTTGCTTTAAGGCATCAAAGATAACTGTCTAAGTGTTTGCCAGATTCATTAGAAGAAAAAATATTTTCAAGTCTTTGTACACGCACCTCCTGGATAGTTCTAAGTGAGTAACGTCTGTGCAGCTCTTGCCTTAAGGCATCAAAAACACAAGTGTCTTAGTGTTTGCCAGCTGCATTAGAACAAAAAAAAGTGTTATAAAAAGACGTTTAATTGTAGTTTTGTATTATGAGACATTTAAATGTTGTTTCAGGTTATAAGACATTTAAATGCAGTTTTATGTTATAATAAAAAGTTTAAATGTTGTTTTAGGTCAAACAAAAATGTAAGAGAATTTGTTATGTCAACAAGACGTTATAAGACATTTAAAAGTAATTTTTGTGTTATAATAGGACATTTCGATGTAGTTCTATGTTATAATTTTCTTTCATTTAGGTAATTCATCTTTCGTACTCAAATAATTTGAATTAAATTTTTTTTACTTGTTAGTTTTTAAAAAAAAAAAAAATTTTATATAATTTTTTTTTCTCGAAAAGTCATGAGAAATATGTAAAAATTTTTTTTTTTATATCGCTATTTTTAATTAAATAAAAAGATTAGAAATAAGAAGAAAATAGAAATGTAATAATAAATATAAAAGAAAAGAAAAAAAGCTTCTGAAAATGAGCTTATTTTAAAGAACTCGAAGAAACACCTGGAATTGAAAATAAACGCATTACTGTAAAAAGATGTCCCAGTTTTTCTATTTGCAAATAAACTCATTTAATTTAAATCAGTAACATTCCTAAAACAGTAACTGTAACATTCCTATTAAAAAAATTCTTTGAGCGAGAACATTGCTTCGAATTGCGTAACATAAATGCAATTTACGAAAAAGAAACTACTTAAACGTAGTTTCATATTATAATAAGACATTTAAATGTAGTTTTATGTTATAATTTTATTTCATTTAGGTGATTTATCTTTGGTACTCAAATAATTTGAATGAATTTTTTTTTACTTGTTTGTTTTTTAAAATTTGTTTCATTAATTTTTGCTCTAAAGAATCTTGAGAAATTTGTAAAAAAAAAAAATTTGATATATCACTATTTTAATCAAATAAAAAAAACAAATAGTAAACAAATAATAAATAGAAAAAAAAATAGAAAAACCTGCAGAAAATGAGCTTATTTTAAGGAATTCAAAGAAACACCTGAAAATGAAAGTAAACCTATTACTCTAAAAAGAAATCCCAATTTTTGTATTTGTAAATAAACCCATTTAATCTAAAACAGTAACGATGATGATGATGAATGAAGAGGTTTATGGGGATGTGAAGCAACAAGGACTATAATCCCTAATCACTATATATATGACACAGTTAATTTTTTCTCATTTTTAATATGTCACTCTCCACAACGCTCTACGATCGTGTTAGACCGGGACCTACAGTTTAAAGTGGATTCCGAACCACTACAAACATCCATGGCACCGCCGGGACTCGAACCCGAAACCTGTGGTCCCGAGCGCCAGAGCGCTAGCCACTCGGCATTCAGGCCCAACAGTAACGATATTTATACCTAGTAAAGAAATACTGTGAATAAAAACATTACTTCGAGTTGCTTAACATAAATTCAATTTACGAATATAAATTGAATGAACCAAAAGCAACTTTCGATGTAGTTTTATGTTACAATAAGACATATATAGGTAGTTTTATGTTATAATAAGCCATTTAAATATAGTTTTATGTTATAAGATATTTAAATGTATATAATAGGACATTTAAATGTGGTTTTCTGTTATATTCTTTCATTTTTTCAATTCTTTCATTTCATTCATTTATAATTATCCTTCGCGGGCCTGAATAGCTGAGTGGCTAGCGCTCTGGCGCTCGGTACCACAGGTTTCGGTTTCGAGTCCCGGAGGTGCCATGGATGTTTGTAATGGTTCGAATCCACTTTAAACCGTAGGTCCCGGTCTAAAATGATCATAGAGCGTTGCGAGGGCATTGTTACTCCGCGACCGTAACTCAAATCCGTAACCAAGCTACCCGTAACCAATCTTCAAGCTGCACGCACATACTGTGTAATACTAAGCGAGTAACGTCGATGCAGCGCGCGCCTTAAGGCATCAAAGACAACCGTCTAAGTTAAGTGTTTGGCAGCTGCATAAGAAAAATAACGATAATAATTATCTTTCGTACTCAAATAGTTTAAATTTAATTTTTACTTGTTAGCTTTTAAACCTTTTAAATAATTTTTTTTTTTGCCTGAGAAAGTCGCTGAGAAATACGTAAAAAAAAAAAAAAAAAAAAAAAACTTTTTTATATCGCCATTTTAATCAAATAAAATGATAAGAAATAAGAAGAAAGTGGAAAATAAATAATAAATAGAAAATAAAAGAAACGAAAAACTTCAGA
The DNA here is from genome assembly GCA_021605095.1 of Caerostris extrusa. Taxonomy (NCBI): domain Eukaryota; kingdom Metazoa; phylum Arthropoda; class Arachnida; order Araneae; family Araneidae; genus Caerostris; species Caerostris extrusa. Next base: position 32,614 of record BPLR01009334.1, on the reverse strand, counting down.
AATTTATCTTATTTTAAGGAACTACAAAGAAATACCTGAAAATGAAAATCGACATATTACTATAAAAACATTTGTTGTATTTGTAAATAAACGCATTTAAACTGGAACAGTAAGAAGTTTTATTTCTAGTAAAAGAAATTTTTTGAACGAAAACATTGCTTGAATTCCTTAACATAAATGTAATTTATGAAACCAAAAAAATTTTAAAAATTGAAGGTCCCCTAAGATTCCTTCAATGAACTAATCGCACAATGGGTTTTCCTTCTACTTACTTTTCCATTCTGCAGATGTCCTCGTTCGTTGGGCCATTTGGAATTTCAAATGGCTTAACAAGTGGACTGAAAGGTTCATAGGCTGACACATAGATGGCGCTACTAGTATTAAATCCATATAATTTTTAGTTAGCCCTAACATTCAAAAGACACGTGTATAAATTTCACAGCTGTTGCCCTATTAGTATGTAAGTTATAGCATTTTTAGTGTTCTTCACGTGCAGTCCACTCGGCTGACTGTCGATTGGACTCCGGTGTGAAATGATGGAGCCATGTTTCATCCATTGTCATATATCGACGCAAAAATTCAAGTTTATCACGATTCAACAGCTCCAAACACTGTTTAGAATCATCAATTCGTTGTTGTTTTGGGTCGATTGTGAGCTCGCGCGGCACCCACTTTGAACAGAGCTTTCGCATATCCAAATATTCATTTACGATATGTCCAACACGTTCCTTTGATATCTTTAGGGTCTCAGCTATCTCAATCCACTTCACTTTACGGTTATCAGAAATTATTTTGTGGACTTTTCTGATGTTTTCTTCGGTAACAGCCTCTTTGGGGCGTCCACTGCGTGCATCGTTCTCGGTGCTCATTTCGCTTCGTTTAAATTTAGCAAACCCCTTCTGTAAGGTTGAGTTTCCTGGTGCAAAAGTTCGAATAATGTTTATCAAGCCAACCCTTGGCTTCAATCGTATTTTTTTCGCCAAAAAGCAATGCTTTATTAAACACACGAAATTCCTTTTATCCATTTTTTTTCAAACTAACAAAAGTTGCTTCACTAAAAATGCTATAACTCACATACTGATAGTGCAACAGCTGTCAAATTTATACACATGTCTTTTGAAGGTTAGGGCTAACTAAAAATTATATGGATTTAATACTAGTAGCACCATCTATTTGTCAGCCTACGAACCTTTCGGCCCACCTGTTAATTTTAAATTACCAGTAGCAGAGATGAGATGATCTCCTTTTATTTACTTTTGTCGTTTTGAAGCACCCCTTTTCTTAAGGGTTGTTTAACCTCTTCAGGGACGTTTATTTTTATAATGAGAAAAAAAAAAAACGAGTACCTCTTTTGTTTTATTATGATTTATTCATTTTATACCGATAGTAATTTTAAAAAAATGAAGAAAACAATAAAAATGGACAAAAATCCCATAACGTTCACATTTGTAACCCTCTGAGTATTAGTAGTAATTCATAAGTGAAGTGATTTCATATATTCCGAGCATTAAGTATTCATTATTATTCCGGGCATTCATTGTTAACACTAAATATATTTCATCTGTCTGGTATTATTTTTATCAAATATTAATGATTTGTTCAGATACTCCAACAACACTGACAATCGAAAGTCTACTTTACCATATTTTCATATTCCTAACTGTATACTGTAAATACCGTTATAAGTGCAGCCAAACCATAAGATACATATTGTTCATGCTAAGAGATTCTGTAGTGAAGGATTTATTATTAAATTTTGGTTTATTTTATTAACGATAGTAAATATAATTATAAATGTCCACATATGTGGACAAAGGCATCAATTAAAATACTACTTTACGTACGTATACTACTTACATTTCATAACCGTACACCTTAAATACCGTTATCAGTGGATACAAACGAAATTTGTATTTTCTTGTAGAGGGTTTTTGTAATGAATAATTTATTATCACATTTTTGTTTTTTTTATTAATGTTAATAATTATAATTATAAATGTCCCCACATAAGGCCAAGGGCTTCAATCAATAAATGATTTAATTTTTGTTTTTATTACTATTTATCCATTATACATTGATAGATATAAAAAAAATGGGTAAAATAATAAAAAATGCGCGAAAAAAAACCCATGACCTTCAAATTCGTGGCCACTGGACGTTAATATTAATTTATCAGTGAAATGATTTCATACATTCTGGTAATGAATTATTCATTGTTATCACGGGCTTTCATTATTGAAACTAAATATATTCAAAATATCTGGTATCAAATATTAACTAGTTGTTCAAATAATCCAACAACATCGACAGCTGAAATACTATTTTAAGCTAATAGAGAGTTTTTGCATACCGTACGTTAGTTACTGTAGGACGTCCATTAACTTTTTCTCCCTAGCGCGCATGCTCATAGGAAACATAATTTCCTATGAGCATGCGCGCCAGGAGAAAAAGCTAACGGACGTCCTACGGTATTCAACGTACGGTATGCAAAAAACTCTATTTTCGTAACTGCATACCGTTATCGGTGCATCCAGACAATAAGATTTATCTTTTTCTTATGAAGAGATTCTGTAATGAATAATTTATTATCAAATTTTTATTCTTTTTATTAATGACAGTAATTATAATTAAAATGTCTACATATGTATGTGGCCAAGGGCTTCAATCGAAACACTAGTTTACTCTATTTTCATAACTACACACCATAAATATCTTTATCAGTGCAGCCAAACACTTAGATTTGCATTTTCCTTTGGAGATAAACTGCAGTTAATAATTTAAGATCAATTTTTTGTTCTTTTTATTAATGAAGTAGCTATAATTATAAATGTCTACATATCTGACCAAGGGCGTCAATTGAAATACTACTTTATGCTTTTTTCATAACAGTACACCGTAAATCACGTTATCAGTATAGATTTAAATTTTTTAAGTGCAGAGATTCTGTAGTGAATAATTTATTATCAAATTTTTGTCCCTTTTATTAATGATAGTAATTATAATTTTAAATGCCTACATATCTGACTAAGGTTGTCACTACCGTACGCTACAATAGTATCATACGCTATTTTCATAACTGTATCCGTAAATTACGTTATCATTATAGATTTAAATTTTTTAAGTGCAGAGATTTTGTAGTGAATAATTTATTATCAAATTTTTGATTAATAAAAACCAATAATAATAATATCATCATATATATTTTATAATTTATAGTATCATTAATAAAAGTAATTATAATTTTAAAAAAACTAAAAATCCATATATGTGACCAAGGACGTCAACTGAAATACTATTTTACGTTATTTTCATAACTCTAACACCGTAAATATCGTTATCAGTACAGCCAAACACTAAGATTTGTTTTTTTCTTGTGGAGAGATTCTATAGTGAATAAATTATTATCAAATTTTTGATTAATAACAATCAATAGTAATAATATCATCATATATATTTTATAATTTATAGTATCATTAACAAAAATAATCATAATTTAAAATAACTAAATATCCATACGTGTGGCCAAGGCGGTAAATTGAAATACTACTTCACGTTATTTTCATGACTGAATACCGTAAATACCGTTAGCAGTGGAGCCAAACCCTAGGATGTGTATTTCTCTTGTGGAGAGATTCTGCAGTGAATCATTTATTATCAAATTTTCTTTCTTTTTATTAATGATAGTAATTTTATTTATAAAATTTTTTTTTTTCCAATGGCAGATTTTGAACGGTTACAGCAATTAAAAGAACAATGAAAAAAACAGCTAATACAACAAAACATGCTGAAACAGAGCTCATTAATCTAGCAATAATGCAAAGTTGTAGATCTTTTAGCCACTAAAAAGTGTTACCAGGTGCATCACGGGGAGGTAGATCTTCTGCGCACCCATTTATAAAATAACTAAATGTCCACACATGTGGTCAAGGCAGTCAAGGGGATAATGAATGATTTCATCGTTTTTTGAGTCCACTTTCGATATGATTCAATAGCTTGGCGGATTTTCAGTAACTCAGGAAAATGGTAACTGATTGTGGAGTCCTGACAATTGAATTGAATCACTCCATCTGTATTGGTCATTTTGAATATGAAGCGATCGAAGCAATCGAAACAATTCATCAATCCAATTAAAATCAATCCCAAAACACTGACGGTTGAAAGATTACTTTATGTCATGTTCATATTCTTAATTGTACACCGTAAATACCATTATCAGTGCCACTAAACCATAAGATTTATATTTTTCTTGTTGAGAGATTCTGCAGTGAATGATTTATTACCACAATTTGGTTCTATTTATTAATGATAGTAATTATAAATATTCATATATGTGACCCAGGGCGCCACCTGATTTACTACTATACGATATTTTTATAACTGTCCACCATAAATACCGTTATACGTACAGCCAAACCTTAAGATTTTTATTTTTCTTGTTGAGAGATTCTCAATTGAAAAACTATTTTAAGATTTTTCATATCTGTATATAGTAAATCACGTTATCAGTTTAGATTAAAATAGTTCTTTTGCAGAGATTCTGTAGAGAATAATTTATTATCAAATTTTGTTTTTTTATTATTAATGAAATAGTTACAATTATAAAATATAACTAAATGCCCACCTATGTGGCCAAGGGCATCAACATGTTAATGCAATGATTTCATCATCATTTGAGTCAACTTTCGATGCGATTTGATAGCCTAACGGATTTTCAGTAACTCAGGAAAGTGATAACTGATTGTGTAGTCCTAACATTTCAAATTGATCACTCCATCTCTATTGGCCATTAGGAATATGAATGACGGTATCGAAGCAATTTGTTTTCGAAGCAATCGAAACAATTGATCAGTCCAATCAATCAAATCAATCCAAAAACACAGAAATCAATCAGAGACACAGAAATCAATCCAAAAACACAGAATTCAATCAAAAACACTCGAAAGACTACATTATGTCATGCTCATATTCTTAACTGTGCACAGTAAATACCATTATCAGTGTAACCAAACCATAATATTTGTATTTTTCTTGCTGAGAGATTCTACAGTGAATAATTCATTATCAAATTTTGTTTCCTTTTATTAATGATAATAATTATAATTATGAATACTCACATATATGGGCAAGGACTTCAAATGGTTAACGAAATGGTTTCATCGTCTTTTGAGTCGACTTTCAATGTGATTTAATTGTCTGACGGATTTTCAGTAACTCAGAAAATGGCAACTGATTGTGGAGTTCTAAATATCTGAATCTCTATTCACCATTTGGAATTTCATCCATTTCTATTAGCCATTTGGAATCTGAATAACGGTATCTCAGCGAGTCAATTCCGGGTATCTCTCTTTTGTGGAGTCACGGAATGAATCAATAGGGTCAGGATGTATCATTTCTGAATCGTGCACTTCACGTATTGATTCTCAGTAGCCTGGCTGCAAGTAATCCTCTTTTAAGACACTCACAACGATATTCCTTCGGCATAAAGTGCATCGCAAAGTATTATCTGCTTCTGTATTGATTGCGTCAAGATTTAAATGAGCAATTTGAACAGTATTTTCTTTGAAATTTTCTCGTTAGCATTCTTTTAAGCAAGTGCTGTAAAGATAATTCTGTGTGCTCAAGGGGCAACGGACTTTTCTTTTCTTTTGCAGCAATTAATGCCTCTAAACCTCCATTTAATGATCAATAATGATTGGTCCTGGTTGAGTGGTTTGCGATTTTAATAACGAGAGAATTTAAATAATAATTAACATCATTTAAAATTAATGATGAAATTTACTGGAGCAAAAGCACTCTGTAAAATAAAATAAAACTTTAAAAATTAAAAGTGTATAAGTATAAGAAAAAATATTTCAAAATATAATTGGGTGGATAGGTTACCCATAAAATTTAGAATTTAATGCAAGAATGAAACGCATTTACAGAATTCTTAAAATTAAAAAACTATAAAATTCAAAGAATTTTCTTTTCTTAAAAATTTCATTTTCACTTCGAGATAAAATTGCCGTTGCTTTCACAAGACGATCTTTTACAACAATTTTACAATATTTAACTATTCAATTATTTAAACAAATGCCATATATAGGGATACAATATCAAGTATAGTGATACGGTGTCCTGTATAGTGATACAGTATCATGCATCGTGATAAATTTAAATAAACAAAAGGATAGCTCGGGAAAGAGAATGAAAAATATTAACCAATAAAAAACGCTGAAATTGTACCAAGCCAAAAAATTTATCAAGGAAACGAAAAACTCCGCTCTCGAAAACAATACCCATAATTTAATAGGTAATAAGGACAAAGAGCACGTGCACTATGCCATATAAAGTTAAAAGTGATGCAAATTAATTAAATAAAGAATAAAAATTGCTAAAATATAAATTGATTGCCTGTTAGATGATGGGAGAGATTAAATGGGACCACAGATAAAAATATCATGTACTTATCATAACTGGGATGGAGTTTTGTTGTTGTTGTTATCGTGTCCATGGATTTAAAATATAATTATCAATGTTAGATCAACTCAAAAGTTTTCTCGATAGCAGACGCAAGCAATGGCGCCTCTTCACTGTACAGGACTTCACTTAAGTTGGCCTCGATTGGCACCCTACCCAATTGCAAAACATGGGGAGTAAGTGCTGGGCACTCTAGATTGTGCTTAGGTGTTAGGAAAGCGTTGCGGCAATTTCTGCAGGGGATGTATTCCCTGGTCTTGTCTGGGAGAATCTACATCCCTCTGTAATAATTAGTTTTGAGTCTGCTAATAACTAATGTCAACTTCTCAGGCAGTAGAAGTTCGTAATTAGAGGCTTTTAAAGTTATGAGGAATTAGTCGGCTTTTGGCAACTGCGTTAGCATCTGCAAGTGTGATGGTAGCACTGGGTTGATCACTGTCCTGGCTTCTTTGGCTAAAGTGCCAGTGCATTCGTTGCCCTCAATGTTGACATGTGCGGGAATCCATTGAAGATAACATGGTTGGTGATTTTTTCTGACTGCAAGTCGGCTCTGGAAGCAATTAAAAATGGTGATACTAACATCATTTCTGCGATAAATGTTCTTCTAGAGACCCTATACTGGGATGGAGTAAAATAGGAATTTAGGTTGCAGCTCAAGTAACCAACTCTTATTTGTTACCAACTTTCCATCGTTTGATTCTAGGGAATGAGTCCCATTCTTGAATGAGAACTGAGCTCTTTATTTTTCTTGAAAATTTCACAGCAGAGTTATATGCTGGAAATGTTTGGAGTAATTCGTTTCGATTCTCGGATAACAGCCAGTTCAACAGTGTTGGAAAAGATTGAGCAAAAAAGTGTGGAGAAAATAAAACATAGAAATTTTATCAGCGATAATTCTTACTACGAAGCGATATAGTACAATAAGAATAGAGTGCAATATTTGAAAGAAACAAAAAAAAAAAATTAAAAAAATGTCACAATCGCATATTCAAGAATGGGAGACTTGGAAAAATGATGATAAATCAATTTTTTAATAATTAACTTTAAATTAAAGAGAATTTCTAAATCAAACCATCAGATGGCGCCAGATGCTACCAGGTAGCACTAGACGGATAATGGTTTTTGTTTAATTAAAAATAACCAATTAAAATACTAAAACAAAAATAGTTAATTAATTTCAAACAAGGAAGAAGTTCTATATTTGTTTGGGTTATATGAGAATCTCTGGTGTTCGAAATTGGGTCAGTATTGATGGCATTGTGAATCTTAATATACATATTAATACATAAAAGGAATAATTTGAAATCAAGTACTTTGCAAATAATGGGACTCAATGCATGATCATAATGCACATAACGTTAAGTGTAAATAACACGGCAAAATTCCTTCACAATCATCGAATATCAACTCCATTGATTATTTGTGGACATTTTATAGAAAGCAAGTTTAAGATCCATTTCTAGAAAAGATGCTCTAAAATTCAGAAGAACTAAATTTTATTTTGGAAATTCCATTACTTTAAACGGGCCCAATCCATGCCTCGAAGACAATAAGTTATTCTAAAAGCCAAAATATATCCAATTAAATATTAATTGTAAATTATCTATAGAATATCGAATTGTAGAATATATTTTTACATTCTTAAATAAATAAGTAATTTGTTTTTTTTTTTTCTCGTTCTAAATATATGAACGAATTCACACTTGAATTCAAAATAAACTATAAAATACAAATTAATGTATGCATTAGTTTTGTTTAAAAATTTTACTTCACAAAATGAAATCTCGGGCCCCTTTTTAAACACCAATAAAGGTAACGGCATTGTAGTCAAGATTCTCAGAGATGAGACGTGCATTTGGCTTGACGCTATGCCTAATACTGAGTTTCATTTGTTGACCTGCTCCAAGAGAAGAGGTCTTCAGAAAATCGATGCTCGTGTTGCAATCCAGCCAGCCTCGCGTGCCAAAGGGAGAATTCGAATTCAAAGTTTTTTTTTATTTTGCCGTTCGAAGATGTTTTTTTATATTTATATTTTTTATATTGCATAGCATTTTTCAATCATCCTTTTTACATTTGGAGATTTTTTTTTATATTTATATATTTTTTATATTGTGCAGCATTATCACAATTACCTCTTTTATTTTTGTTATTTGGAGGCGTTTTTATATTTATATATATATTTTTGTTGCACAGCATAATCTCAATTACCTCTTTTATTTTGTCATTTGGCGATGTTTTTTTATATTTATATATTTTTTATATTGTACAGCATTATCACAATTACCTCTTTTATTTTGTTATTTGGAGAGGCGTTTTTATATTTATATATATTTTTTTTTGTTGCAGCATAATCTCAATTATCTCTTTTATTTTGTCATTTGGTGATGTTTTTTTTTTTATATTTATATATTTTTTATATTGTATTAGCATTATCACAATTACCTCTTTTATTTTGTTATTTGGAGAGGCGTTTTTATATTTATATATATATTTTTTGTTGCGCAGCATAATCTCAATTATCTCTTTTATTTTGTCATTTGGCGATGTTTTTTTATATTTATATATTTTTTTTATATTGTACAGCATTATCACAATTACCTTTTTTATTTTGTTATTTGGAGAGGCGTTTTTATATTTATATATATATTTTTTGTTGCACAGCATAATCTCAATTACCTCTTTTATTTTGTCATTTGGAGATGTTTTTTTATATTTATATATTTTTTATATTGTACAGCATTATCACAATTACCTTTTATTTTTGTTATTTGGAGAGGCGTTTTTATATTTATATATATATATATTTTTTTGTTGCACAGCATAATCTCAATTACCTCTTTTATTTTGTCATTTGGAGATGTTTTTTTTTTTTTTATATTACAGTATTATCTCAACTACCTTTCCTTTTATTTTGTCATTTGGAGATGTTTTTTTATCTATATTATATTTTTTATATTGCACAGCATTATCTCAATTAAATATTTTTTATTTTGCCATTTGAAGATTCTTATATATATAGAATTATCTCAATCATCTTTTTTATTTTGTCAGGAGAGATGCTTTTTTTATTTTATATTTTTCTATATTGCACAGCATTATCTCAATGGACTATCTGTGAAAAATTGAGTTTGTTAAATGAGTCGTTTACAAATGAACGAATGAGTATGTCCTTACTGTACAAGAGTCTGCTATTCAATGCGCGTTTATGTCTCAATATCCTAAATCCTATGATGTCATAAGATTCCTGTCATCGGAATCAACTGCTGATTCTAAATTAAGAAAAAAAGGAACAGTTTTATAAAAAAAAATTTCCACTGTAATTGTACATTATAAGTGAGACTAATTTTTCAAAAGAACCGAGAATCAACCCATGGCTGTTTAAAATGGCGTGCAGATTTTTGAATACCTATCACTTTGATATGAAGTGATTCTACTCCAAAAAAGACAGATTAAGCATTAAACGAAGACCAGCCACTTAAATTTCGTCTACACCATTTCAAACAATCAAGAACGGCAGGCTGGGGAACAAGATTTATTATCGTATGTTTTGATGTGAAAAACCCAGGTTTAATAATGGAGCGTTATGCTTTCGTGTTCACTTTGAAATGTTAATTACTTCAAAACTGTACACACAATTTGGAAAACCTGAACAAAACATCGTGTAGAGCAAAATTGAAAGATTATATTGGGGGGGCGCACCATGTATCAGGAAGCGGGAGAGGAATGGGAATTGGCATACAATCCGTCGTCGTGTATTTATTTTCTGCTACTATATCTCGAGATCTGCCTAGATAGAATATCTAGGTAACTAGTAACAAAAATTCGATTTTTTTTTCCTTCTAAATATGTGAATGATTCATTTGTTTTTCAATTCAAATAAACTATGAAGTCCATATAAATGTTTGTATGTACATTAGTTTTGCTTAAATTTTTACTCAAAAAATTGATACATCGGGAAATTTTTTAAATGGTAAATAAAGGTGCACGAAATCTTTCTACACTCACTTGCTATAGATTAAAAATTGGATAATCTATGTGGTGAATTTTTTAAAAAGATATTACGGCCTTGTCGATCTTTTCATCCATGTTTACTATAATACACCGAAGTAAAATGTTTAGGGTGTCTGATGAAAATCACTTCAGACAAATTCACCAAAAATAATCGGGCACAACTTCACATATAATGTTTATAAATATTTAATTAATAATAATAACTAATAATAATTTAATAAATTTTTGTTTCATTGGGACTAATAACAAGCAAACACGCTACTTAATCACTCAAATATTACAAGTAAATTAGTTCATTTTATTTTCTAGTTTGTTAAACTAACAAACATGGTACGGTATTTGATATATAGTATTATATATTTACTTCAATAGGTTTTGTTCAGAAAGACTATCGATGAAAAGTATATTAATTCAATTGGTTTTGTTTAGGAAGACTATCGATGAAAAGTATGTTACTTCGATAGGTTTTGATGTTTAGGAAGACTATCGAAGAAAATTGTGAAATTAATTCAATAGGTTTTGTTTAGGAAGACTATCGATGAAAAGTATATTAATTCAATAGGTTTGGTTTAGGAATATTATCGATGAAAAGTATGTTACTTCAATAGGTTTTGTTTAGGAAGACTATCGATGAAAAGTTTTTGTGAAAGACTATCGATAAAATTGTGAAATTCAATAGGTTTTGTTTAGAAGACTATCTATGAAAAGTAAAAATTAATTCAATAGGTTTTGTTTAGGAAGATTATCGATGAAAAGTATGTTACTTCAATAGGTTTTGTCTAGAAGACTATCGATGAAAATTGTGAAATTAGAATGCAAATTAACAAGTGGAATATAATATACAATCAAAACGCAATGCATCCACCTCTACTCAAATAAGATAAACATATAGTACCTGCAAAAGAATCTAGTTCATTATAGAAAAATAAGCACAAATAAAAACCAAAAAAATTAAATAAATAAAAATTAAAAATCAAACGGGGAACATAAAAGCTCAACAAAAATTTTGTAATAAATTAAATAATAGTTCAATAGCCATCAACGAATATAGATATAAACATTCGCTATGGATTTAACAAATTGAATCAATCCATGAAAATTTGAAGGCTTTTTTTAAAAATCTTTTTATAAACTTATTTGCAAGAAAACAGGATCGAAATCAATGACAAGCAGTGATTTTTCTTTTGCATGATTGAAAACTGTGCATATGTATACACAATAAACAAAAACAAGTAATATAAAAAAAAAAAATTTTTTAAGTCAATTCTTACTTTTTTTTTCACTCTATTGCAGAAAGTCCTTTATAAATAATTTTCATTCATTTTTTAAAATTTTATCTGGCGCCATCTATTATTAGATACATGCAACTTAAATAAAAAAAAAAAACTAAAATGAATTAATTAAATTTAATTACTGAATTAATATTTGAAAAACTGTATCAACATCAAGTGCTATCCACTACAAGTTCAAAAAAAAAAAATGCATCTGAACTTGAGTGGATGAACAAAAAAAGTATTTTATAAATGATTGAAAATTTGAACAAGATATATATAGGGAGAGTGGGACCTAATAGAAGGAATTGAAAAAAAAAAGAAAGAAAATTATTTAATTAAAAACATACCAATACGTAATGAATACTGAAAATTCTTTAAAGGCTCTATTGCACAATGAACACAATTCCTAGATTAGAAAAATCCTATATATTAAGAGAGAAATAGTCGAATAAATGTTTCAAAAAGTACATAATCGCAAGATATTAAAAATTTATATATGTTATAACATACCACATCCATTTTAGGATCCATTTTGTTATAACATATTCCACCATATATTCATTCATATATCCAATTTGCTTCTCAAATATGCTCTCATACCAAATATCAAGTATATTCTCAAGTATCAGTATCAAGTATACGAATGCAATATCAAGTATTGCTTCTCTCTGAGGTCGAATAAATATTTTTAGAATAAGTATTGATAAAAATAAATATAGCGATTTCAATATATATATATATACATGCAAGATAATTTAAATTTTCAATAAATAGTTTTTTTTTTTTATAAATGTCATTTGAGAGATAGTTAATACGATTTCAAAAAACATGTAATTAACAAAAAATCTACAATACCGTACTCAACTTCAAATTCTCAGTACGTTTGTACAATAGATTTAGTTCTAAACACACAACAATGATTCATCCCTCTGAAGTTGAAAAATTTTAAAACGAAAACACGTCTTTAAAAATCATAAAATTATTTTGCCTAAAATAAAAATATATTGCCTCAATATTGTATAAAAATATAGCATTTAATAAATATTTTGCATTAAATAAAAGAAATTTAATCTCTTAAATTTGACAAAATGACCATTAGACATTTAGTTGAGTGACTAGATTGATCAGTGAGGCTTAATGGCCGAGTGACTAGCGTTCTGGAGCTGGGAAATACAGGTGTTTGGTTCGAGTCCCGGCCTGCCATGGATACTTGTGGTTTGGAATCCACTTTAACTCGTAGGTCCTGGTCTAATATGACTGTAGAGTGTTGGGCTTAGACCTGACAATCCTACACCGTAAAATGAAAACGTCTCATGTTTCGGAAACTGCCAGTAGGCAGATGGTTTTAGTCCATCATGGGGCTGTTGATGATTGTTTTGTTTGTCGCTCTACGGTCATCTTCTGCGCACGAGGGCTTAACAGACCGGGACCTACAGTTTAAAGTGGATTTCGAACCACTACAAACATCCGTGGCACCGCCGGGTCGAGCCCGAAACCTGTGGTACCGAGCGCTAGCCACTCGATCATTCTGGCCCAGGGCTGTTGATGAAGAAAAAGAAGAGTGGTTAATAGTAAGAGAAGGGCTCACTAATGTGAGTGAGTATAATATTTTTCATTGCAACAAAAGAAATGTTGTATTCACATATTTTATCCATCTGGCCTTTTTCGAAGTAGTTTGAGCTCAACAACAATATCAAAAGATGTTGAGGGAAAAAAGTCTAATTTTTTTTCTATAGTATATCAAGTATGCCAACCCAGAGTCCCAAACTAGCCAACAATGTTATCTACTACAATTTGCTACAGTTATATACAGGGTGATTCCACGGTCATGGAACAAACTTTGAGAGGTGGTACAGTTCACTAAAATATACATTTTTTGCAGGCTAATCTATGATCGGATGTGACACATTAAGGAACAAACACACTTCCAAACGCATTTCTTACAACAGCCAGACACAATACGACAACTGAAACAAAGTCTCAAATTTCAAGTTCAATGGCAACCCCATTGAACACTATTTTATTCTTACTTTGTATTTGAAACTATGTTTTCATTTTCAAAACTTCAGTTGATTCAATGGAGGACCTCATTGCTCCACTATCCATTGCTGTTGCGGTATACCTGGAATCTTTGGTTCGTCAGCCACTCCTTCGACACTACCAAGCATACGTCTCTGTCGGTGGTCGCATTACAGACAATATTAAAGTATATATAGTTGTAGACATTGAATCAAATAAGCACTTTACAATGATATTGTTTTTCATTTAATGTCTAATTTTTTGTTCTTGCCTCAGCGTGCCACTTCAGATCCTGCAATCATATACAGGAAAGGATGTCTCAGTAATCTGTGCCATCCTTCAAAGTGTGTTCCATGACTTGTTGACTATGCCAAGTCTGCTTAGACAACATTGACAGCTATTTTTGGATTGTTGGTAGCAAACCTTATAGTAATATAAGAAAACCTTACTGATTTACTTACCCTATGAGTAAAAAAACTATTACCCAGCGAGATTTGCATTACGTTTTTTGATTTTGCTATTGAGGTTTCAAGATACTTCTAAAAGACTAGATGGATTAAATATGCGAATAGAACTTTCCATTTGTTACTAGGAAAAATACCCAAGTCACTTAAACTGAATCCCTTTTATGAAATTTTAGATTTTTAATTTTGCTGTAGCTTCTTTATCGGAGGCAAAATATTTTTCATGATTTTAAAAGAAGCGTTTTATTTAACGTAAGGAAACTTTTCATCCTCATATGGATAGCTAACTTATTGTGTATCTAGAATTAAAATTACAACCCAATAATATCATCTTCATCATCATCATTGTCGCAACAGCACCATTTTATGGTGGGCGAAGACCGTCTGCCTACTGGCAGATTTCGAGACAGAAGATGCTTTTTCTTTTACGGGTACAGTTGCCAGTCTTACGCCCAACGTTCTACAGTCATATTAGACCAGTACCTACGGTTTAAAGAGGATTCCGAACCACTACAAACGTCTATGGTACCGAGCGCCAGAGTGCTAGTCAGCTAGTCACTCGGATATCAAGCCCCACATATAATATAGAGATTTTTTATTATTAAAATGTTTTTAAAATCGAATTAATTTCAATCTCTCAAATACCAAAATGGAAGGATTATTCAAATTGAAAAAAATTATTTAAAATTTCAGTTTAACGTATAGATGGTATTTTTTTATATTCGCTACATTTATTTTTCTGATTTCTTTTTAAAATTTTTTACTCGATTTCATTGGGGTGACATTTTTGAGATTTCTAGCAATTTTTAATATCCTGCAGTTATGCGTTTTTTTTTTCTGAAAATTCAAGCTCTCCCTCAATATATTGGAATATTCATAACATAGGAACTTTGTGTATTTTATAATATATCATGTATGGAATGTTCAGTATACATTGCAGTATTACTGTAATTTTTAGTTATATACTTTTTTCCAATTTTTTTTTATTTTATATACATATGCACACTCTGCAATCATGCAAAAGTAAAAAAAAAAAAGAAAGATGATCTTTGTCTTTGGTGTTGTTGTTCTTTTCATATAAGTTTATAAAAAGATTTTTAAAAATCCTTCAAATTTTCAACTAGAGATTAATCTCGTTAAATCCTTAGCGAATGTTTTATACCCATGCTCACTGATAACTAGTGGCTGTTATTCTTTATTACAGAATTTTTAATATTTCTGATTTTGTATTGTAAAAAATAGCTAGTATTTTCAAGAGCAGTGTTTTTCACTTCCTTGAATAATTTTCCTTGTCCTTGACCACTTACACCGTTTTTTATTGGTTAATTGTTTTTAATTCCCTAAAAGAGCTATACCTATTGGCTTATTTAAATTTCTTTCACCACCTATTCTTCTTATCATTTAAATTTCTTTCACGAACTATAATTATGTAGTAAAATTGTTCTAAACTATCGTTTAATATCTTTAAAAATGGTTAGAGGGATTTTTGGTTTCTTTGATCACTTTTTTGTGCCCTTGATCAGTTTTCTTCGACCATTTAAAATTTTTTTATACATTTTTGTTTTACATAATTTTTTTCACGAGCTATTCTTATTGGTTTATTTAAATTTCCTTACCTAGTCCATAATTAAATAATTAAATAATGTAAAGTTGTTTCAGAAGATCGTCTAGTGTCCAATGTGAAAATGAAATTTTTCAAGAAAAGAAAATCGTTTTAAATTCTGCATGTTTTTAAAAATTTTTTTAAGATTGCTAAATTCTTTTAAGATTCTATTTATAATTCCTTAGAAAACTATGCAACTGTACTCAACTGTTCAAATTTGTTCACATCCCTACATTTCGACATCAATTCTAATCATCATTTCAATTTACAGTTGAAGGGAGAATTCAACAATGAGCAATAAACGCCGTTTCGTGATTTCGCTACTCATTCTGCTTTTGTCTGCAGATTTCGAGCCAGGAGAGACGTCATTACGTTTAATTACTCAAAAGATAATGGAATAAGATGCCGATTTTTTTTTTGTGAAACGGAGAGTCATGTCAGGGCTTTCATTTGAATAGGGAAAAAATTTTGATCGATAAGAAACTGGAAGGATTGATAGTTTGCTTGTTAGTTATTAAAATTTATCTAAGCAAGATTGGGTTACTTATTTAAATGGAGACTTAGAAATTATATAGTCATGAAATATTGAATTGGTAAAACTTATCCTTATGCATTGTTTTTGTTATACATTTAAAAGGGCTGCCATTAGATGAAAATCAATAATTGTAACGTTATTTGGTCGGATTGTATATTGCTTTTAAATGTTTCTGTTAAGAATAATTTCCCTTTATGCATATACAAATATGAAATAGTCCCTTATGTTGAATTGGACAAGTGGGAAGAAGGATGTTACAACCCGTAAAAGAAATAAAGATTAGCAGTGTTCCTGCTGTTTATGTGGTGCAGAGTGAAAAATAAATAAATGGCACCTAATAATAAATTAAGTTCATTTTGCCATATTAATTATGGACTAAAAATATAGTAAGAGAAATGCTAATTTTGTGCTGAGTGGACGAGTGGCTAGCACTCTGGCGCTCGGTACCACAGAGGTTTCGGGTTCGAATCCCAGCGGTGCCATGGATATTTGTAGTGGTTCGGAATGCACTTTAAGCCTTAGATCCCGGTCTCATATGATCGTAGAGCGTCACAGAACCTGATCAGATTGCTCACCCACATCGTTCCCAAACTTAAAAGGTGCAATTCAGCTCTAGGCACAGTGTTGTAAACACCACTAACTGTAGGTACCAATCTAATAGACTACATGTCCTATTAGATCGATACCTACAGTTCAGGATGGATTACGAGCCAATATCCATGACTCCGCTGTGACTCGAGCACAAAATCTGTGGTACCGAGCGCAAATCCCTTGACCATCAGATCGCTGTCTTTAAATTAGTTAACTTTAATATTCTCAATCATTTTGCAACAACGAATAAAAACCTGGAATTGTTTTTACTACCTGGTTATAAATAACACGTTTGTAAAATAATTTCCCCATTTTTAACAATGTTCATACAGAATATGTGTAATCGAATGTCTAACTAAAGTTATAGTAAGGCTCTTTAATCCGACATTCGATGATTCGGCAATTTCTTTAATCGGACACCAATGGAGCCTTTCGCTTTAGGATTTTTCAGTTGTTTGTTGACCTTGATAGCCAGGTAGCGGAAATAACACAATTATCGCATTTTTTGTCATGTGCTTATTGCAACAAATCGTTTTCATTCCAGTGCGGTTAAAATTCAAAAATCTGTAAAACTCACAAATACATTTATAATTCATAACGAGTTTTAAAATAAGAGATCCGAATAACGAAAGCAATGACATATCAGCACACATTTTTAAACATTAAGGGCTCACGTGTACTTTGTCATACCATGTGGAAGCTTGTCACAGTTGATTTTCACTCTCTTTGTGCAGTATTCATTTTTCTTGTCAGTTGCGTTTTTATCAATGAAAGAATATTCAATTCATATAATTTTCCATGCATAAATCTTGATTTTGTAGTTGTTAAAATGGCAAAATATTTTTATAGTCTGATATTTATAGTGTCTACACAAGTTCAGAATTTGTGCCAGCGCATTAAATATGTACATGTCTGAATAGTTTAAATTTTATTTAGACATATTTATCCTTGGTATGCCCGTTAAAACTACATTCACGCTAGATAATCAGGCATGGCCGGGACATAGACTAGTAAAAAATGCAGAGCGTCCGTCTATTCTGAGGAAGTAACAGAAAGTTGGAGCAAACATCTCCTCGTCCTTTTCATACAAGAGTTGGCGCTGACACGCTCTTTGGCTTCCTTTAAGTGGGCGCCATTATTTAGAAAAAGATGAACTTTCCCGATTCGTGGTTCAGTGGCAATGTGCTCTGCTGGTAAGCATTATAGCTGAGATTCCTTCAGCTAGTGATGCTGTTGTAGATACTCTTTCAAAAAACGAGGAGTCTCGACGGCGGTTTGTGATGTTCAGCATCTTGCCTCGTCAGTCGAATCACATGATGGGATTTTTAGGCTTTTTATTGCAAACGATGCACAAATGTGGGGTAGTCCACCCTAAAACCCCTAACGGAAGGAACTGCCCTCCTTCTTCGGACTCGGAGCCAAATCAAACTTCTACCTACGGTGGTCCATCACAATAAAAGCTGCCCTTTTCCCTCCATCCATGAGTAGACTACTCATGGGATGTCCGTCTCACATTGCAAGAGGCTGAAGATTAGACGCAACAACACATACATATATATTATAGATTTTGGATTGACAAGAAATAATTTTGTTTTTGCTAAATAAAGGGTGAAATAATAATTTGTTTTATAGTTAACTTTTTTTTTTTATTTTAAAAATTTATTGATCATTTTGATTTTCTTTATTGTAATAATTAAAGGCCCTGCCTGCATAATGAAAAAAAAAATATAATGGCAATGGCATTGTGAAACAACTAACTAAATAAATAAATATAATATATCGCTAAAAACATAGCTCCATTTAAATTTAGTTTTTCAATTCATTAAGAAAAAGAAATAAATGATCTAAAAATAAATAATAAATAAATGTTACATCGCTCTGACACACAGTTACATTTAAATTTAGTTTTTCAATTCATTAAAGATTTTAAGAAAAACTCCATAAATAATGCAAAAGCATCGAAGGTAATGAATATATTTTTCACTACACCAACTACATGTAAGTTCATCAAGACGTTTTTTTTTTTTCTTTAAAAAAAAAATAAATAAAACTATGACGTAAAATCTTCCCGTTGAGTTGACAGTTAATTTGATAAACGAAATCAATAAATTTTCAAGGAGGAAAAAAAAATTAAATAAATAAAATCCTGGATTTCTGACATGGCTTGTTCAAGAATAAAAGTTTTTTGCGACCAGTAATCCCAAAGGAAAGGAAATTGAAAAGATAAAGAACATTCCAAAACGTAAAAGAATTAAAGCAAGAAATGAATTGGACTAATCCGAGTTGTTCTTTTTTAAACCCAAGAGATAATATCTGTTACATATTTGCTTCGATGAAAATATTTTGAAGATAATACCTTAAAAATAAACATTCTTTTTATGTACATATTTAATTAAAACTGCATTCTAATTATTTATCTTTTTTAATTTAATTACAACTGGTCTTTTTTTTTTGTTGTTATTTTGTATGATTAATAAAACAAACTTGTTCGCAACCATCAGATAAAAAAAAACATTAATTTGAATACATTGTTATTTATTACTAAATCTTTATCATTTGAATTGTTTATTTTTCATAAAAAATAATTGTTTTGTAAAGTTTAAGAATGTAATTTTCGATGTAATTGGATTTTTCTTTTAACAATTTGAATGTTGCATTCATTCTAAAAATTTCTCAACAGCTTTTCTTGGATGAATAAATGCTTAATGTAATGTTATTAGATTGGGGAAAAAGAAATCCATTATTTTTAAATGAACTTCAAGACTTTATTTAACATGTTTCGGATTACCAATTTTGGTCAAATATGCACAGTTTTTGTTCTATAATCTGTTTTCTTTTTAAAGGTACCTAATCTTGCAGGAATAAATATTTAATGTGATGATATTAGGTTGGGGAAAAAGAAATCCATTATCTTTTTGTGAATTTCACGACTTTATTTAACATGTTTCGGTTTACCAATTTTGTTTAAATATGCACCGTTTTTGTTCTACAATTTGTTGCCATTTAAAGGTAGATTCATAGAAGTCTTGGTCTTTATTGGCGAACTCAAGTAAAACTCTAGTAATCGATTTTCATAATCTTCTCTTGATGCCAATTTCTTATCACTAAAGAAGTTTTGCAATGCAAGAGAAACATGGTAATGGCTTGAAGCCAGGTCCTACAGGTGGATGCATCAAAACTTCCCAACCAAGCTCCCGTAGTTTCTGGCTAGTCACTGTAGACTTGTTTCGATTGGCGTTGTCCTGATGGAACACAACACAATCGCTAGCTTCAAACGGTCCGGTTGTTGATATTACGATGGGGAAAAAAAAAGAAATCCATTATTTTTACATAAACTTCAAACACTTTATTTAACATGTTTCGGATTGCCAATTTTGGTCAAATATGCACTGTTTTGTTCTATAATTTGTTTTATAACTTCCATCAGATAGTTAAACTAACCAAGCAAGATGCTACACATCACAAAAGCCATCGAGACTCCTCGTTTTCGAAACAGTATCTACAACAAACTCGCCAGCGGATTGAACCTCAGCCCTAATTATCACCAGCGGCGCACATTGCCATTGAGTCACGAGTCTGGCCAAAAGAATGATACACATTGCCATAATCACCCTAGAATCTTCTCGTTTCTAAAACCAGTGAGCACACTTAGATAGAAATCTGACTTGGGCAGTGTTTTCAGGGAGAACTATCCTGAAAGCACTGCAAGAGAAAACTACTGCTGCTTTGAAGAGCGAACTACCCAGCATTTAAGTATCGTAGGAAGAAAACCCAGAAATCTTCCACCAGATAGTCTGCCTAACGAGGTAAGATACTGAACAACACAAGCGCCAGCGAGTCACCTCGTTTCTGAAACAGTGTCGACAACATACCGCCAGCGGATTGAACCTCCGCCTCTAATGCTCACCAACGGCGCACGTTGTCAATGAGCCACGATTCGGGCAAAAGAAAATGTTGTTACCCTTTTATAGAAGTACAGCTTTGTTTTCTTATACACGGACTTCTTTGGTTAAAAACGGATGATTGGATAAAAGAACTGGCCTGCTTGCATCGAAGTTTCCCATGCTCTTTGTTGTAGGCACCAGAAATAAGAGACCTACTCCTCCTAAAATATCTTTCTGGAACTCTCTCTCTCTCTCTCTTTTATTACTAGGGTAGATTCTTTATGACTCAGCAAGATTAATATTGAATTTGCTACAATGTCTAAAAATTATCTGAACCTATATAACAAACATATAAGTAAAAAAATCTAAACCTATCGCATAACATTATTATCTTTAAAAAGGATCAATACATGAAATGTAATTTCATTTCGTGTTAGTAATAAGAAACACGCAAGACACAAGTAGAAATAATAAAGGAAAAGGAAAAAATTTCTTAAAATTTACCAGGATTTGTTTCTCTCGAAATAAAAAAAAGGCTTCTTTAGAATTTGAGATTCTATATCCAATTACAGTTGGATAATTCAAATGTCAAAATCAAGCAAAATGCATATTAATGTATAGTATAATATGCAAATAGTAAATTAGTTCAAAAATAGTTATTTATTTAATGACAGAAATTTAAATTACTGATATAGTATGAAACAACTATGTATCTCATATTCAGGAACGATTTCTTTTATAGTGAGAAAAAAAATGACTTAATTTTTTGTTTTTATTACTAGTTATTTTTTATGATGAGAAATTTATTTAGTAAGTTAGCTGAGTAATTTATGAGTGAAAAGATTTCATACATTCAGGCATAAATTATACATTATTTTTTTCAGACATTCATTATTAAAGTTAAGTACATTTAATATATCTTCTTCTTGATTGGTGCGGAGCGACCTGATGGCCAATTGGCTAGTACTCTAACCGTTGATACCACGGGCTACAGGCTCGACTCCTGGCAGTGGTATGGATGTTTTTAGTGGTTCGGAATTCACGTTAAGCTATAGTCTCGGTCTAATTAGCCCAAAGTGTGCAAAAAGTGACCGTAGAGCTACAAACCATATCAGACAAACAAAATTTTCATTGGCGCAATAGCTCCATTGTAGGTCAAGGCCTGCTGGCAGATTTCAAAACATGAGATGCTTTCTCTTTAAGTCATAGTTGCCAGCCCTAGGCTCAACAGTCGTTTTAGACCGCGAACTATGGTTTAAATAGATTCCGAACCACTACAAACATCCATGGCCCCGCCAGGACTCGAATCTGTATTCTATGGTAACTCGGCCACCAGGTCCCATTTAATATATCTAGAGTCAAATATTACCGACTCGTTCAAATAATCCAACAACGCTGACAAGACTACTTCATGCCATTTTCATATTTCTAACCGTACACCATAAACACCGTTTTCATTGCATCAAACCCTAAGATTTGTATTATTATTATTTTTTGTGAGAGAGATTCTGTGGAGCAGGAGTCTCCAAATTACGGCCCGCCAGTGTCATCAATCCGGCCCGCGACAGCGAATAGCTTTCTGTTGCTGTAATAAGTTGGATGAAAAATACAGAATGATAATAACTCGATTTTATTGACTTGTTAGATATAGTTTAATGGCAAGCATAATAAGCAGAAAATTTAACTTAAGTATAACAACTAACAAATGGTTGAAATGAATCCCACCAACATTATAAGCTAGTGAACATCCCGCGGTTACCCTCGGTAGTTATGTTGGGGTAAAGAGTATCGCATATGTATGCATATCGATGTTTGGAATGCATATATCTTGAATCAAACATATGATTTTTATCCTGAAAATCCCTCAGGTACGGAAAAGCTAAATTAACGCGAATGAAACCGTCGGGTATCCACTTGTAAAAATACTAATGAGGTTCATGTAATTGTGATTTTTCACTTGACAATAGTGCATCAATTTTACTTGCATCAATTATTAAAAGAGATTTTAGATGCTCATCGGTTAACTTAGATCTATAAACATTCTTTGTGTATTTCATTTTGGAAAATGAAGAGAATTTAGCAAGCGTATGCTTGCTCAGAACGAGTACTCGGCGACTAGTCTAGAAATTATAGATAATGGCAGAAAAATTAAAACGGTTTTGGCCCTCGGTACTTACTGGGTAAACAGTATGGCCCGAAGGCTGAAAAGTTTGGAGACCCCTGCTGTAGAGAATAATATATTATCATAATTTGGGGTTCTTTTTATTAAGGATAGTAATTATAATTATAAAAAAAAAGGCTAAGGCCGTCCATTGAATACCATTATCAGTGCAGCAAGACCATAAAATTCGTATTTTTCATGTTGAGAAATTTTTGTAGTGTATAACTTATTATCAAATTTTTTTGTTCTCTTTATTAATGAATAGTATTTAAATGATAAAAAAAAATAAATGTCCACATAAGTGGCCAAGAGGTTAAAAGTAATTCATTTTTACATGTTATAAATTTTGCATTGTACATTTTTTTTTTCATTTTCCTTTAGTGATATATCTTGAAATGACGAGCATAACAGAAAATAAGACAAGAATTTTATAAAAAGGCTCTTCAAGAAGTTTCGATCTAGAAAACGTATGCTAAAATATGAATCCCTAGAAGCCACCATTCTGTCCTCATGTTATTTTTCGATTGAGAACAGAATAAATTCGAACTCAACCCAAAACATCATTCTCTTCCTAAGATGAAAACAGTCTCACAATCGATAGAAGTAGAAAATACAAAAATATGTTTCGACCAAAATATTTCGAAGAAAATATAACATATCTTTCTTTTCTTTCAAATATTTTTTTGAGGTATTACCAGAAGATTACAAGTAAGTTTTCAAGAAGAATTGATTGTTAAAAAGTAATGTTATTGTCATGAAGAAATAATAATGATTTTATTAGATGGCGCAAAGAAGATCTATGCCTATTTGTTAAAATAAATAACCCTGTTGAATCGGCTCGAATCCAGGTCCATAAATGAGGAAACTTGATGGATAAAGTGCGAAGTTTTTGGTTTGTCGCTCTACGGTCATTTTGTGCACACTTTGGGCTAATTAGACCGGGACCTACAATTCAACGTGGATTCCGAAGCCACCGACAAACACCCATGCCACCGCCAGGATTCGAACCTGAAGCCTGTGGTAACAAAGGCTGGAGTGATCGCAAATTGGCCATCAGGCCGCCACATTTCCGGAAGAGAGAATGTATATTTTTTAACAAGTACATAAAACAACTTATCGCTCAAAATTGACGGCAGATAATCAGTGTTGTGGATAGTTATATTACATGTAATTAGTGTTTTGTAATAAGGAGAACAACCTGTCACTCAAATCTGATAGAATATATTCAGTGTCATGGATAATGAGAACTCTATGATTTCAGAATTTCGATTTTTAAAGTAGTTCAATAAAGGTTTCCTTTTTCACTTTTGTCAAATTCTTTTATCTGTTGTATTCTAAAAGGCATTTGGATAAATCGAGAAATTAGTAGCTTCAGCGAGCATACATACTGAAGTCAAGACAGTTTGACTGTTGACGTTTCCCACACTTTATCGCGATCTGTTGGCCATCGGCTGATGGCCTTTGATAACACAGGCTTCAGGTTCGAAAGGTGGTGGCATGGATATTTGAGAAGGGGGGTTAGCTTCCCTCACTTCTCTTGGAATAGACACTTTCACAGCCCATGATCAATCACCCATCACGATGCAACAAATCATGGTATAGTCTCTCACGGTGTAATCGTAGTACAAATAATTTCATCTGTAATTGTTTCGACGTCACAGACAATCTCTAATTTAATTACAGATGAAATTATTTGCCATAGCGCTAGCCAATTGGCCAACAGATCGGCGATAAAGTGTGGGAAACGTCAACAGTCAAACTGTCTTGCCCCACTTCAGTATGTATGCTCGCTGAAGCCAATTGGCTTTATCTCGATTTATCCAAATGCCTTTAGAATACAACAGATAAAAGAATTTGACAAAAAAAATGAAACCTTTATAAAAAATGAAGAACTACTTTAAAATCGAAATTCCTGAAATCATTACCTATGACAGCTTACAAATTCCTTTTTTAAAATACAAGAAACGTTGCTTGTACTTTGTAGCAATCAAAAAGAAAATAAATAAGAAGAGTAAATTTGAAAAAGAAAGAAATAGATAAAGCCGTCAAGCTGTTTGATAAGACTTTTAAAGGTACGACAAAGAAATTTGTAAAAAGAAAAATTCTTTTTTAGAATACAAGGTGTGAAACGAGATCACAAGATAAAAAAAAATCGAGTTCTTGCTTAAATGGAGCTACTATATCTAAAACAAATAAGTTCTGTAATTAATTTTATGCAAATTTTAATTATCTCTTTAAATAATTTGAAAACGGATTAAATATTTGTAATTTACTTCGTTGTTTAACTAATTTTCTACAAACCTTTTAATGTACTTTCAAATTACATCATTTTTGTAATAGTAATAATCCAGTAACAATAGAATAATTTATTTCATTATTCTAGAATTGCTAATTGAAATTCGAAATGAAGAAAAAAATTCTATGAAAATGTAACCAGAGTAGATAAAGGAAAATCTGCAGAAAATACAGTTCTCTTACATCAATTCTGACTATCTTAGAAAAATCGCATGTGTTTAATAATGATGCATTTCGAAGCCTTTGAAATCCCGACTGGTAACATGTGCAGTTTGAATGAAAAAAGGACTGTGCTTCGAATCCGCTGCTGGCGCCCATTGCAGTCAATAGGAGACTCGATAACGATTAAGAACAACACGTGCAAAGCGATTTGCATTGCCTGCCTGGGGGAGTTTTTGGGGTTATATTCCATATGATACGCAAATGTGGGGTAGTTAATCCCTAAAATATTCTTCTTGGATGGCATTGCTCGCCAGTCGATTGGCTGCTCATGATATACGTAAGTGAAGCACTAGACTCAACAAAGAAAAAAGAAAAACTTTTGAACTATAAAGTTGCTGTTTCATACATTAAGCGAGTACTATTATGAAGTGTCTCTTTAAAAACTGGCAAAAGTCCGGCCTGTTCAGTCACTTCAGAGAAAATGGCAACACTCTTTATCGACTTGTCTCCGAACTGTCAATTTTCTTCTTCGAAAACCTCCTTTTAAAAATCCATCAAAGGGGAGAGTCAGCTTCCGTCGCTTCTCATTGAAGTAGACACTTTACCACCTCATGGTCTATCAATCATCACGATGCAACAACTCATTGAGTAGTCCATATTCAATCTGTAGTCGTTTCGACCTATGAAGGTCGCACAGACGTTCGCTAATTGCCCCTGAGTCTCATTATACATGATACCGAATAACCGCTATCAGACTTGTGTGAAAGTTGTTCTCATTGGTACAAAACACTCATTGCATGTAATATAACTACCCACAATACTGCTTATTTGTTGTCAAATTTGAGTGATAGGTTGTTATTATATATTTGTTAAAAAATATGTATTCCTCTACACTAGGAACGAAAAGCTGCAACTCTTCTCATGGAAAAAATGCTATACCTTAGATAAAGAGGTGAGATGTGGAAGTAAAGGAAGAATAGCACGTAGCATTGAGAAAATGAAATATGTAGCTTCGAATATTTCTCGCAGCAGTAGAGTGGTTGACTAATTCTCTAAAAAACATTACACAAACATTATTGGATAAATAGTAATGCAAAAAAAAATGTCTGAAATCCAAGAGAGTTAAGAAAGAAGCATTAAAAGTAAACAAAAAGCTGCTTGTCCTACCTGTAACAACTGATGGTTGGAAACAAAGTACCATCCATTTGCTGTGTGGCATGTCCGCCGATAACAGGCTGGAGAGACTGTCATGTGTTGGGTGCTCGCAAAACTCTCTGAGGGCATCTCTGGAAAAGAAAGATGGATTTCTTTTCCCTCGGAGAGAGGCAATTATTTCTTCAAGATCTTTTGCTCCAAAAAGAAAGGATAACGGATCATAATTCCAGTAGATAACTTGGTGGGAAAAAAAGAAAGAAAACGTTTCAGGAGAGGATGTCTTTCTTAATTAACTCAAAACGGTTTTTTATGCTTTTAGAAGTTGATAATTTTGTGTTGTCAAATTGTTTTGTCTTTCGCTTTTTTGTCAACAATTTGAAGAAAAAAAATATGACATTTTTTTCGTTGAGTAAAAATTCAGTTAACTTTTTGAATACTTTAAAAATGGAATGCAGGAGAAATTAATATATATATATATATATATATATATATAATATAATTGGCATGAAAATACATTTTTTTTTTTTTTTTTACCATGCACTTAAATAGTAAAAAACAAAATTATTTCTTGCCAACCCAATATCTATAATATGTGTGTTGATGTGTCTAATCTCAAGTGTCCTGTAGTGCATTACGGATATCCCATGAGTATTCTACTCGTACACTGCAGGACATAATGGCATACTCCCTCCATAATGACATACAGGATATACTCCATAATGAGTATTTTACTCATGGATGGAGGGAAGGAGGGGAAGCTTCTGTTGTGATGGAGGTAGAAGTCTGACTTGGCTCTGCGTTACTGAAGAAGGAGGGCGGTGCCTTCTGGGAGGACTTTTAGGGGCATTTGGGAATCGTACGGAAGGAAACCGAAAAACTCCCACATATATATATATGTGTGTGTGTATGTAATTGGCAAAAAGTACATTGGGTTTTTTTTACCATGCATAAATAGTGAAGAACAAACTTATTTCTTGCCAAACCAATATCTATAACAGATATTATGTGTTGTTGTGTACAATCCTCAGTGTCTCTGCAGTGCGAGACGGTCATCCCATGAGTAATCTACTCATGGATGGAAGAAAAGGGGCAGCTTCTGTTGTGATGGAGCTCCTAGATAGAAGTTTGACTTGGTTCCGTGTTACTGAAGAAGCAGTGATTTCTGAAAGTGATAAATAAATGAATAATAATAGAATAAAGAATAAATAATTGAATAATAATAGAAAAAGAATAAATAAATGCATAAAGAATATAACTTTTTTTTTCTGTTTCGTCAAAATAGATATTAAAAAAAATTAATAATCATTTTATTTATCTTATTTCTATTCTATTCATTTTGTTATCTGTTCTGTTTAAATTTTTATGATTTTCAAATTGTTTATTCAAATTTTTATTCAAATTTATCCTATATAAATATCATATTGTTATCTATTTTAGTAAAAAATACGTAATTTTATAAAAATCCTTCACATTTTTTTTGTTCTTCTGTAAGTGAATCATACATGTTTCACTTTTAGATAATAGAGATATCGAACGAGACATGTATAAACAAAATTCATAGGCCCTGACTAACACCTTTATAGAGCAAATTAAATAAACACCATTTTTATTTTAAAAACGCATTGCATTTATCTTGTAAACATAGGAAAATTATAGCCTAAAAGGCTTATATTGATAATTTAGATCCACATTCAAACTAAAATGTAAACAGCAGCTTTATTGCTTAACTTTTCAACGGGGATCGATAAATAACAAAGGCATGTAGAGAAGAGATATCTATTGTTAACATTATTATTTTATTTTGGATGCATGCAAATATAAATATTTGAAGAACTCTTTTAGTTAGGAATATGTTTAGAATATTTTACCAGATTAAGCAATATTCTCCAGAAATTAAAAGATAAATAAATGACAGATGCGACAAGATGTAAATATAAATTTGTCGTAGATGCTAATGATATTTTTTCAATACTTGACATTGTCGAATTTTTTTTTTCTAAACAGAATACTGTAGAATTCATTATCATATATTTCAAGTTTGGTACGAATTTTTTTGCCAATACTTTTAGTAGTGAAAAAAAAAGTCTCCATAGTTTACAGTTAAAATGAAAATTAAATCAGATATTTGAGTTGGAAAAAGAGTCACTCCCTCTTATTATTATCCAATACATGTTGGGACTTAAAGATTTCAATACTACCAAATGTTGCCGGTTAGATTTGTTAATAAATTCCAACTCTTGATTGATTAGCTTTGTTAATAAGGTCTAAATCTTGATTGACTAGCTTTGTTAACAAGGTGTAACTCTTGATTGAATAGCTTTATTAATAATGTCCGAATCTTGATTGAGTAGCTTTGTTAATAAGGTCTAAATATTGATTGAATAGTAATAAAAGAATTTTGGAATGATTGAGCAATAAATGAAAAAAATATGTTTTATCCCAAAAAATTGCACACAATATTTGCGATCAAAATGAATAATAAAGAATATAATTTTTATTCCTATTTCTTCGAAACAAATATTTAAAAAAATTAATAATCAATTTATTTATCTTATTTTATTTGTATTCTATTCATTTTATTATTTATTCTGTTTAAATTTTATAATTTTGAAATGTTCTTCAAATTTTTATTTTAATTGATCTTAGACAAATGTCATATTGTTATCAATTTTTAGTAAAAAATACTAAATTTTATTGAAACCCTTCACATTTTTTTTTGTTCTTCTATAAATTGAATCATACTGTTTCACTTTTAGATAATAGAGATATCGAACGAGACATGTATAAACAAAATTCATAGGCCTTGACTGACACCTTTATAGAGCATATTAAATAAATACCGTTTTTAGTTTAAAAACACATTGCATTTATTTTGTAAACATAGGAAAATTATAGCGTAAAAAAGGCTTATATTGAAAATTTAGATCCACAATGAAACTGAAATGTAAACAGCAGCTTTATTGCTTAACTTTTCAACGGGGATAGATAAATAACAAAAAGACATGTAGAGAAGATATTAGCTTTATATCTATTGTTAACATTATTATTTTATTTTGGATGCAAGCAAATATAAATATTTGAAGAACTCTTTTAGGGTACGAATATAACAGACACGAAGCTGTCTAGAATATTTTCCCAGATTGAGCAATATTCTCCAGAAATTAAAAGATAAATAAATGACAGATGCGACAAGATGTAAATATAAATTTGTCGTGGATGTTAATGATGTTTTTCGATACTTGACATTGTCGAATGTTTTTCTTTTTCAAAAAAGTAATACTGTGAAATTCATTATCATATATTTAAGAAGTTTGGTACAGATTTCTTTTCCAATACTTTTAATAGTGAAAAAAAAAAAAAGTCTGCGTAGTTAACATTTAAAAATAAAAATAAATCGGACATTTGAGTTGGAGAAAATATTTCACTCTCTCCTATTACAAACCTGAGGGGCTGATGGCCAAGTGGCTAGCACTCTGGTGCTCGGTATTAAGGTTTCGGGTTCGAGTCCCCCTGCGTGCCATGGATGTTTGTAGTGGTTCGGAATCCACTTTAAACTGTAGGTCCCAGTCTGTTTAGCCCAACATGTGTACAAGATGGCCGTAGAGCGACAAACCAAACCAAACCTATTAAAAACCAGTACATTTTCGGATTGAAAGGTTTCAAAACTGTCAAATGTTGTCGATTAGCTTTGTTAATAAATTCTAATTAATGGTTTAATAAATTTTTCTAATAACTTCTAACTCTTCATTGAATAGCTTTGTTAAAAATTCTAATTAATGATTTAGTAACCTTTTTTGAATAAGTTTTAACTCTTGATTGAATAGCTTTGTTAATAAATTATAACTCTCGATTGAATAGCTTTGTTAATAAGGTCAAATTCTTGATTGAATAGCTTTGTTTAATAAGGACAAACGCTTGATTGAACAGTTTTTGTTAATAAGGCTTAACTCTCGATTGAATAGTTTAGTTAATAAGGTCTAACTCTCGATTGAATAGCTTTTAATAAGGTCTAACTGTTCAACGTGGATAGATAAATGACAAGGACATGCTGAGAAGAGATTAATTTTATGTCTATTTGTTAACATTATTATTTTATTTTTAGACTCAAGCAAATATAAATATTTGAAGAACTCTTTTTAGGTACGAATATAACAGACACCACGCTGTTTAGAATACTTTCCCAGATTAGCAATATTCTCCAGAAATTAAAAGATAAATAAATGACAGTTGCGACGAGATGTAAATATAAATTTGTCGTGGAGGTTAATTATGTTTTTCAATACTTGACGTTGCTGAATGTTTTTCTTCATCAGATTTCTCAGAAGTTTGGTGCAGATTTCTTTTCCAATACTTTTAGTGGTGGAAAAAATAATGTCTGCATAGTTTACAGTTAAAAGAAAAGATGTCAATATAAATTTGTCGTCGATGTTAATGGTGTTTTTTAAATACTTGACATTATCGAATGTTTTTTTTTCAAAACAAGAATACTGTATGTGACAAACCAGTACATTTTGGGATTTAAAAGGTTTCAAAACTATCAAATGTTGCCGATTAGCTTTTTGATAATAAATTCTAAATGATTTAATAACTTTTTAAATAAGTTCTGACTTTTGATTGAATAGCTGTGTTAATAAATTCTAACTATTGATTGAATAGCTTGGCTAATAAATTCCTAACTATTTATTTAATAGGCTTGTTAGTAAGTTCTAATTATTTGATTTAATAGGTTTTTAATAAATTCTAACTATTGATGAAATAGCTTTGTTAATAAGTTCTAATCATTGATTGAATAGGTTTGTTAATGGGGTCAATTATGGATTGAATAGGTTTTTCAATAAATTCTAACTATTCATTTTTAAAATGTTTGTTAATACATTTTCCATTTATGATTTAATTGGTTGTTTATAAATTCCAACCATTGATTGAATAAGCTTTTGTTAATAAGTTTTTAACTATTGATTGAATAGTTTTGTTATACAGATTTTTCGGTTTCAAATTTGAATACCGTGGAATTCATTATCATATATTTCAAAAAAATTTTTACATATTTTTCCCCAATTTTTAGTGGTTGGAAAAAATAACGTCTTCTTATTAGTTTACAATTAAAAG
The DNA here is from genome assembly GCA_021605095.1 of Caerostris extrusa. NCBI lineage: Eukaryota > Metazoa > Arthropoda > Arachnida > Araneae > Araneidae > Caerostris > Caerostris extrusa. The sequence continues at coordinate 892 of BPLR01009334.1, read as the reverse complement.
ACAAGATGTAAATATAAATTTGTCATACGTGTTAATGAAATTTTTTTCAATAGATGACATTATCGAATGTTTTTCTCCCAAAACAGAATATCTTGGCATTCATTATCATACATTTAAAACGTTAGTAGAGACTTCTTAACAATATTTTTTAGTGGTGGAAAAATAACATCTGCATAGTTTTCAGTTAAAGACAAGATGCAAATATATAAATTTGTCGTAGATCTTAATGAGGTTTTTCAATGCATGACATTATCGCAAATGGTTTTTTTTTCGAAACAGTTTAATGTGGAATTCAGCATCATATATTTCAAAAGGTTAATACGGATTTTTTTCTCAATACTTTTGGTGGAAAAAAATAACGTCTCTGGTTACAGTTAAAGACAAGATGTAAATATAAATTTGTCGCCAGATGTTATGAAGGGGTTTTTTACGATACATGATAATGTCAGATGTTTTTTTTTCAAAAACAGAATACCGGGGAATTATCATATATTTCAGAAGGTTGGTAGATTTGTTTTTTTATGCTTTAGTGGTGGCGAATAAAAGCGTCTGTATAGTTTACAGTTATAAACAAAATGTAAATATAAATTTGTATATGTTAACGATGCTTTTTTTTCAAAATAGAATACTGTGGAATTCATTATATACATTTGAAGGTTTGTACAAATTTTTCATAATACTTTTTAGTGGTGGGAAAAACCAAATCTGCATGGTTCCGGTTCAGATAAAAATAAATCAGAATATTTCAGTTCGAGAAAAGGATTCGCTCTCTCTTATTGCATACCCATTCATTTGCAGGTTTAAAGATTTCAAAACACATACTGGAAATCATGAGCATGTTCTATTTTCTTTTTCTTAACTGAAAAGAAGAAAGGAGAACAGCAATACGTAA
>BPLR01009333.1:0-22037 GCA_021605095.1 Caerostris extrusa | reverse complement strand
TGCTACGTATTGTGTCGTCGAAGAGAATGAAAGTGTAATTATATTTTTGTTTGGATTGTTGAAAAATATTTCGCTTCTTGTGAAATGTACGTCGCACAAGAGTTGGATATTTGCACAGCCGATGTTATAATCTGATAGTATGTTACTTTAAATATGGAAGAAGCTAAAGTTCTGAAATGTGTGAAAAATATTTCATTACAATCTGTGTTGCCGGAAAGAAGCTGAAAAGCAAACAAAAATAATTTATTTTAATATACTTAGAATAAACTAAAAGTCTGTTAGTTGCTGCTTATTAGATGAAATTATTTTGTAAAGAAATGAAGACATAAATAATTTAAAGTCCATGCATTAAACAGAATTTTAATCTAGTACTTCTTTCATCACTTTCATTTATATCAAAATCATCAATTGAAAACAGCCAATATTAAAAAATTAGGTATTTCAGAAAATATAAATGTAAATTTTTTTCCTGTTTCCCTTGTTTGGCATTTATTACTGCAAAGTGTTTTTCCTTAAAATTAGGGAATAAGTGATTATAAACAGGGGATTTGAGGAAAATTATTTTAGTCTTAGCATTATACAATCCTAAAATCTTCAATATTAAAATAAAATGTCATGGAAAGCTAATTTTTGATGAATTAGAAAATATCGATTTTATATTTTTAGAGGTGTTTCTGTTTATTTACTTTCGGGATACATTGTAATTCTCCTCAATATTAGCCATTGTATCTTTTATAGTAAGGTTAAACAGATATTAGACTAAACTCAAGCAAAGAAATGATCTAATTGTGTTTGCAAAAAGGACATTTTAAACGTTACAGAGTTCTAAAAATATAAATATTGCTTGCGCCAGTATAATAAATAAAATAAAACCAGCTTTGCATTTATGAAGTAAAAGATTTACATTTTCTTATTATTATATATTCATAGTTTCGTATATTTCGGGCATCATTGATTTATAAACGTAGAAAATATTTCAAAATTATCTTTTAAAAATAAGTTACTAATATTTCAAAACATTATGGAAAGTTCGCTTTTCTTCTCAGAAATCTCAGGCAATGCAATACTTTACTCTTTTAATTAGGAATTTCACATGCTATGTCGCATTCACAGAGGAGAGCTAAAATATTGTCTCGAGTAATTTTGTATTCAATATAAACAAAATGTAATAATATTGATAGTGTATTATAAGTTGTCTTCTTTTTTTTTTTTTTTTTTTTTTTTCATTTTGCCTTAATGCCAGTATTTTAAATATCAAACTAAGGGATTTTTTTCTTACACTACAAATTGTTAATTGATTTTAAATCCTAACTTTTCAGACTAAATATGTTGATAAATTAGAAGGTGCCACGTAAAAGAAATTATGGCTAATTGTGTTCCATTTAATAAAAAGTCTTTAAAGGAATAATAACTATTACCAAGGAATTTGTTGGTAAGTTCTGGAAATTTACTTGGAAATTGCTTTGCATAATATTTTTCAAGAAAACTAATCTATATTTATTTTGTGATACGCACATTTTGAAACCATCTCCCTTCTTTAAAAGGTGTGGTAAGTTTTTCACAAAACTGTGGTCAGATTAAATCAAGCAAAGGCTTAATTCATTTTAATTTAATGTATTTTTTGTTATTTTAGCTTTTCATTTGTCACAACTGACAATCAATAATCCTTAAAAAAGCTTTGAAATTGAAGATGATGTTTATAAAACCTGTTATAACAATATATTATTGTTACATTTTTGGTAAATAACTTGAATGATATTTTGAGCTTTATTGTTTTTCTTACTTATAGGTAATAGTAAAAATATTAGCTTGAAGAAACAGCCTATAATGATGTAAGTTTTTTTCTTTAATTTCTAGCTGTAATTTTAAGCAGTAAAAACAAAATGCGTTTAGTTTCATTCATTGTGATTTTTGCTTATTTCCTTGTTTAAATAAAAAATAAAATAACTGACCTTCATTAAAGATGGTTGAAACTGGTTAGAAAATATATTATGATAAAAGGTATATTTAAGGAATATATTCCCTAAAGCTTAACCAAGTAAAGGTACAACAAAAAAAAGTTTTCATTTGAGAAAAGAATCACTTTGAAGATGAAAAGAAAATTATTGAATAACGCCAACTTTTGTATTGACTTTTAAATAGAATAAATTTTAACAAATTTCCAACTGTTGTAATGTTTATGCTTGTTTAAAATCTTGATCAGTATCAAAATTATTTATTAATTTAGCCTTCTGTAAAACATTTACTTGTTACGTTATTCTGGGTCTGGTCTGCTTTTATTCAATAATGAATAAGAATAAGCAGAATTTTAAATACATAAGTAGTATATTTTAAATACATAAGTTCCATATGTATTTTGTAAGGCATCCACTGATGTGCCCCTCTTTCTAAAAGTTTTATTGTTTCTATATTGTAGCTTATAATCCATACTGAAAAATTCTATAATGGGAATCCATAAGTTATAGACTGGAAATCATAGTGCATTTTTATTTAAATATATAATATGCATTCAAATTATAGAGAAAAAAAAACAAAAATGTAAGTCAATTATAAAACTTCTGCATTGCTTAATATTTTGATGAACAATGTAAAAATCTAATAAATCATAGAAATCAAATTAATGATTTTTTCATCTTATGAACTAGATTTGAAGATACTTTTATTTTTTGAAAATTAAGGTTATAGTTTTACCTATCTATGCATGTATTTATATTGTAAATCTAATGCTGTATTAGAAGTATGCTAAAAGGCAATTTTTATATTAAAAGCAGCAAAAGTCTTAAACCGTAACTTTAATAAAACTTCTCTTATATTAAGGACACATATCCATTTCATTTACTTTATTTTGAAGTGATTTGCTTTTATTTCGCTGTTTAAAGCCTTCAAAATCTGCTAAGACTACTAAAATTACCTGGTTGGATATCAAAAATTTCTGCTATGCAAGAAATGATAAACTTCACAAAACAAGGCCAGGCAAAGTATTTATCCTATTTACACAACATAAATGGTGGCAAGAGAAATGCGCGCTGAAAAGAGAAGTCGGAAGATAACTTCTTGGGGAAAAAGGGGGTGAAACATTTGAGGAGAAGTTATCAACCCTATCTTCCAGCGAAGATAAACTCCTTCTAAACTTCTGAAAGAACTAGAAACCTCTCATCTGTTGCTGAATGAGACAACAAAAAAAAAAATTTTTTTGTAAAGAGGCTCTAACGAAAAATGACTTGAGTTCTGTAAAAGTTGCACAGATGATAATAATAAGGGACGATCAGAAAGTTGCCTTTTGAAAGTCCTGTAGTCAGATTTGTTATGCCAGTCATGCAAAATCTCCTGAACATTTAGGCAATCATCCCACTGCTTCACCAAGTTGAATATTGTATTATATATATATCATCCATCAACATTTGAAGGACTTTTTCAAGGGACTGAAGACATGAAAATCACATATAAAGAGATCAGGACTATAAGGTGGTGTCAAGTGTCTTCCACTTTAGTCAGTACAACTTCTGAGTTACGACATTTGCGATATATAGGACGGCGTTATTATGAAGCAGAATCGCCACATTTTTTGCAGTTTTCTCTGACGTTTTTGCTTTTAATTACGCTGTAATCTCAAGCAGTGCCGTATTCTAATGATGGAGACACCTGGATCCGTAAAATTAATAAGCAGGTTGGTCCTGTTTGGAAGCATTTGGTACTAACGTCGTCATTGTTTCAGCATTCCCCACCCACACACCACACTTCAGAAATAAAGGAATGCCACACAATCCCATGCCTCGATGTCGGTGTTTATATACCATCGATGATGCAGTAATTTGCATATACTCTACAGCCATGCCCACAAACGGAAATTTTTATATTGTTCCTTATAAATAGTGCAAACAATACCAATAAGACTTGCATCTGAAAAGCTTGCAACTGTGAGAAAAAAATGTCAAATATACATACAAAAACTAATTTACATTTATTTGGTGTTTTTTGGTACTCTTTCATTGTCTATACCACTAAAAACTATTGTTCTATATTCCTTATTTATCATTCTACTTTTTTTTAATTATTAGGTTGATTGTCATTAAATATATGTTAAAATGTAAATTTTAAGAGGTTGACAAATAATACATATTTTACTAATAAGAAAGTAGTTTCTTCTTGGTGTTGAATATTTTTATCTTCAACGTATGTATTAAATACTTTTAAGTATCTAGCAATATTTTACAACTGACTTCACTGGTGTTACCTAAAAATATATTTGGCCCATCATGAGTTATTTTTATTGGTAGGGTGTATATCAAGTGATTATGACACAAAATAATCTTTGTATAACTAATGAAATTAGTGTCTTGAAATTTTATTCAGAGCCAGTACTATGCCTGCTTAATTTCTTAGTATGATATAGTATTGTTTTAGTATATTAGATCTGTTGTTACTCATTCTAGTTAATACATATTTTTTGTATAATATAGTTTTTAAATATTTTATTTTAAATCTGTCTTATAACTTTTTGTATTTTAAATGTTTTATATTTAAGATGCAACCAATGCTATTAATAATATTAATGTTTAGTGAAAATTGTAGTACTTTTAGTATTCTCTTATATAATATGAAGAAATTATTTTAATTATAAACTAGACTTTTTTTTTTTTTGCAAAAATTGATTGTGAACCTTTATTATCCTGCATACTAAGGCTTTTTTTAATATTTCATAGGATTATAAACCATATAGGATTTTAATCACTGAGAATCCATTATGCTCATCTAAAATAAAGGTAATAACACAATTTTTTATATAATATATATTTTAATGCAATTTTTTATTTCATTAATAATGTGATCTATTTATGAGCCCGTGACACAAGATGATGCTAGATTTTTAAAAAATATTTATATTCTGTATGATATCGAAGTTAAATACATGTGGGTTTTTAGAAATTTTTAAAAGAAAAATATGAAAAATAAGAATTTCAATATTTGCATTGATTAAGGAACAAAAGAATCTTATGTTTCTATTAACACAGTGGGCAAATTTGTGAAGAAAGTTATCAAAAATTATTGATGTCGTATAAGGTATTTTTGGGTTTGCCGTATTCTGTAGGAAAATAAGCAAGAAGCAATTTCTGTTGCTCTCCCTCCCTCAAAGCTTTGCCATTTACAGAAATGTGTGATGCACAAGCTTTGCTAAATCAATTAAAATGGGAGTTGAAACAATCGTGTTCTCTCTGTATATATATTGAAATCTAAATGATGTACACATTCAGTTCAAAATATAAATATCCATATTATTTTTTCATTTTATTATTTTTGTCATGTATTTACTTTATTGGCTGTTTTGAATATTTTACACATTTTCTGATCTTTTTCTGTTTGCTGATGTTTGTTTATAATAGTTTCTTCTTAGATTAATGCAGATTATGCAGCAGTGTTGCATATGTAGAATAGCTCAAAACTGCTATTAAAAGTTTATTAAATTTTGTTAGTTTGATTTAAATTAATGAAAAAGTCTTTAAAATTGGATTTGAAAATTAATATTGTTGGAGAAGAAACAAATTATAAAGAGGAGAACTGATTGATGCAAAAATTTATTAACTTTTTAAAACAAAAGAATTGTAAAGGGAAGGCATAGTAAGGAAAATTAAGATAAATTGTTAGAAAAAGTTTTTTTTTGTAAAATATTGAGTAGTGAAATTTTTAGTGAAATATTTTTAAACTATTAACTTCAATCTTTTGAAGATATTGATCAATATACTACTTGCGTTGCTATCTCTATATATATTGGATTGCTATAAAAAATCTAATCTGTCAGTTCGACATACCAAATTTCATATTTCAAACCTATTTTTATTTTGCCAAAAATAATTATATTGTTTAAATGAGTGAGACTGTTTAATTAAATTGAATATTGGCAAGATATTTATTTGTATTAAATAACATCTAATGGACCATGCTTTTATATAATGTATAAATGTTTTTATATTAGTCATATTTACAGAGCATGTGTTAGTAAATAATTTATAGAGTTTTCACTATTTTAAATTAAATAAAAATTTAATTTATGAAAAATTAAAAGCGTAAATCTGAATAAAAATCATTGATTCATTTTTGCAGAATTGTTGATTATCACAAACATTAAAGTGAAATTTAATTTCAGTCAAGAAATTTCTTTTTTAAAAAATAAGCAAAAAAATATATTAATTGTTAATGACTATTATTGACTTACTGTAAAAACATTAAAATTGTAAAATATTTTACATAAGTAGAAAATTAATTTTTTGTTTAATAATTTCTAGGTGTAATATAAAATAAATGGATTTTTAGTTTATAATCTTTAAATACTTTTATCAAAAACCTAAAATGAATTTATATTTGTTAGTTTTTTTTCATTTTTTAGTCTGTATGTTTATGTTGAAGTAATTTATTTAATTCAAATTACCGTAATTTCCTACCTACATTCTAAGGAGTATATGCTAAAAAACCATTAAAATTTAGGATACAGAGTATAGACTTTTGTTGATTTCTTTCTCATAATGATTTCATGAAAATAAATTCTATAAAACCTTCATTTATAAATGCTTTTTGCCAACAAAACAAAATCTCAAAACTTTGTTTGAGATTAAAAAAATAAACAATATTCCAAAGTTTGCATTCATTGTACTTCGATGTGTGCTAGTTAATGGAAAAAGTCTAGAAAGTAGTTAATGATATTTAAAAATGATTTACTGAACTTAATAATGAATTGAATGAATTTCATAATTATAACTGATCAATATTTTCAATTCTCAAATCAATATGAAATATTACTAATCATTGGAAAACTGCTATTTCTTTTGTTTTAATCATAGTTCTTAAATACATATTTCCTGTCTGATTTGCACTATCTTAAATATTTAACATAATTTTATTATTATTATTATTATGGCCTAAAAAATACTCTTAAGACTAATACTTCTTGTTTGTTTTTATATGCATGCTGTAAAAATAAGAAATTCATTTTTAAGCTGAAAAAAATAAAGCTTTCGTATTATAAAGTGTTGCAGACTATAAATGAGAAATTATGGTATTTTATTAAAACTGTATTAATCATTATTAATTTGTTTTAATTTCTGGATTTATAGTTACTTAAATTTTTTTATTTGTTTTGAGTTTGTTACAAAATTTTTTTTTTTTTATTTGTATTCTTTATTAGGATGAGTTTCATTGTACTAACAGTTCTAAAAATGGGCTGGTGCTGTCTCTAAATGAGTGAGTAGATTAATTCCATGTGTAAAATTGAATATATTTGAAAGATTTTTTTTTTTTTAATGGCAAATTTATTGTACCAATCTCAGTTTAATTAAATATATAATATCAGTGCCAAACTTGAAATTCATGGATTAGTCTTCTTAGAAACTCTTATAAATCCTATGGAAAGGTACCATTGATGAATTTATTTTTCTGGGCAATAAGAGGGTATGAACTGAAATAGATTGTAGATCATTTTAACTGGCAACAATTTATGAAAGATATCCACCTCATATGGAACCTATCTTAGATTTTTAGATATTAATCTTGGGAATGCTGATCTATGTCTTTCTCTGAGTTTTTTCATCTTCAAAAAACAGTTGGGGTGTTTTTGTGAAAATTATTGATTTTCAAAATTTCATTTGGGTACCCTAATCAGTAAAGAAATTCAATGGTGAAATATATAACATGAATAGAAAATTGGTTTTCTTAATTTTTAAAAACTACATACTATTGATTGTACTTTTTAGTTTATAATATTCATTTAAATGCTTTTTATCCTAAACTTAAAAACAGGTTAATACATAAAAATGTCTTATTCATTTGCTCAATTCCAATTCAAGTATACATATGTATGTTAGCATATTGTAGAAACAGGTTAATGGCTCAGTTTTCTCAATGTTTAGTGTAAGAAGAATTATTGGGAAAGAGGTTACTCTTCAAAGTTTCCCATGTCACAATGGAATGCCAGGTAATGAGGAGGTAGATAGTTGCAAAATCGGCTTTTGTCCTAATCACTATATTACTTCTCTTTTCTATGTAAACTAAATCAATTATTTGAACCACATTAAAAAATAGGCATCTTGAGTATAAAAATAGAGTGTGGCATTTTGGTCCAAAGAAACTCCTCAGTTAATGTTTTATTGGTGAATCCTTTTCCTGCTTAAAAATTATCTAAATGCTTTAAAATGTGGTAGTTGGTTGGAAAAAAGGTTTGGGAGGATGATAAGTAGGAAGATTCTACTAATGCAAGCTATGTAGTTATTGGACAGTTGTTCTTGATACATGAGATCCCACTTAATAATGAAATAGTAAAATTTCGTTTCTGTTGACCCATCTAGGTTCCAAAACCCAGTTTTTTATGCATTATGTCAAGATAGGTGCAATATTTCTTGGTATTGATAGTTTTGACCACTTTTTGGAAAGGAGTGTAACACCAACTTTATATTATCAATCACTGTTATCTTCTTTGGATAAAAGCGTTGATTTCAATTATATAAGGTCCTTGTTTACATCAAGTCATTGTGCAAATTACCAGTGATTATTGTACAAGATCCATTTTTCTTAACATGTCACTAAGTGCAAAAACGGAGCATTTTTATTTCGGGTGAGCAGAAAAATATAAATTTCCAGTTGACTTTTCAGGTTTTGTTCAGTGAGCTCATGAGAAAGCTTACTTCTCTAACTTTTAGACTTTACCAGGTGCATGCAAGATACAGAAAACTGTCAAATAGCATATATCTTGATTCTTAGTCATGTATCTTACAGCTATGGAAGGTTCTGATTTAATTACTGTTAGAAAATAATTTTTTTCCAATTATTAATGCTACATGTCCATGCCATTCATTTTCCAGATTCATATCACTGATCAAAACTTTTGAAACCATTGCAGTGGGTGTGTATGTCATCTGCATATTCTTTGTTGAATTCCTGGCTACCTCTGGTGTATTATGATTCAATTTGAACTTAAAACAAACATGCAGCTTATACATTTTAACACAACCAGCTGGTACTTGAATGATTCCATTCTTTCGTACAGGGGTATTTAGCTTTCACAAAAAATGTGAAGTATATATTTTCTGAAAAATTGTGTAGAAGTATTTATAATAAATATAACAGTTTATCTGAAATGTCTATTCTAACATTTATAATCAGTACAACAATTTTCTAATTTAATATGAATGTATTTTGTCTAGATGTACTACTTTTCTTAGGACTTTTCCTGAATGCACCGAAGTTCTAAATACACTTGATAGAAAAATACAAGTATTTAATTCATCATATATTGTTTTACCTCAATATTTACAAGATGCATCAGTAAAATTGAGAGGAATGTTAAACTGGGCTGTAACTGTAAGTATGGATTTTTTTTTTTTTTTTTTTTTTTTAATTGAACATTGGATTTTAAGTGTATTGACTAATTAATATAAATGTTTTTGTAGGAATTTAGCGTATCACTTCAATATAGAACAACCGATGAATATTCAAAAACTGACATATCTGCTGCATTAGAGAACTATATATCATTTAAATGTTATACAAGATTTTCTTTTCTTTTTTTTGAATTTGTTTTCCTATTTCTGAAATTCTTTGTTATGTATAATACATAGTTTTAATGTTTACTGTTATATTTAAAAAAAAAAAAAAGAATTAGTGTTAATTTATACCAGTGCGTGCGTGCGCGCATATATATATATATTATAATACAAATCTGTATTTGTTCAAAATCAAAAGCTGAAAATTGTCCAATTTATCATAATATTTTAAATGTTATATGTGTTAGTAAATGATTTGTAATGTTTATTTTCCCCAGGAAAACAGAGATGAGAAAGTGTTTCTTTAATTTTCTTAAATGAAAAATAACATCTTGAAAGTTGTGCTTTTTCTTTAAAAAATTATTTAATTAAAAATTTTTATGAATTTATTTCAGCTATATCATGGGTCATGCACATGATAAAGTGTTTCCAGTAATAAAGAAATTTTGCTTTGAGGAAGATGAAAAGTTAACTCAAAAACTTCTTTCTTTATATGAAGCTGATATTACCTCAGATCAACTTGGTGTTCGAGAATCATTTTGTTGCCAAACTCCCAGTGCTGTGAGAATTTTCTTAGATTTCTTCTTTTTAATCTGTCTAATTTTATTTAACTATGGAATCATTATTATTAAATCTGGTAGTTATATAACAAAACATTAAACGTGAAAATATCCATAATTATTTCTATTCATGTGGACTATTTTTTTTATTTATTGTACATTATCTAATCATTTACGATCATTATCTAATCATTTATCATCATTAGTGATCATTTACGTTTTTGAGTTGGAATAGTAAAACTTTCAGAAGTTAATTTGAAGGAGCTTTTAATTTCAGCAGTGGCAAGATTAGAATTGTTAGTGGTTTTAGGAATAGAGGGGACCTATCCAGTCCATTAAAGTGTTCATTTGGTGTAGATAGTACTGGTAGCTTTCCTAGGTAATCGGAATATTCCTAGTGATATGCATCTATTGAATAGTAGCCTGGATAGTTATGAAGTCACTGTTGAAAACAAAGCCGTCTGGATTGATTAGTGGGTCAGGTGCGTTTTTTTTTCTTAGTTTTCTTAATTTAAACATTATTGCTTTCAATATTATTAGTTGTATCTTTGTCATCTTCAGAAAGATTATGATTACTTACAGTTCATCAAACATGGCATTTATGTTGATATTGGTCAATTCTTCCATAGATTGCTGCGCAGGAGTGTTGGATAGTTTAAAATGAAAAATGGTTGGAACATTTTTAGGATTAACTTGCAGAATCAACTGGTTGGTGTTTGATGTAGGGTTAGCAGCAGTTTTTAAAGAAGCAAATTTGGGGAATTCCTGCTAGTTTCCCTATTGCATATTTTTTTGCTTATTAGGGTCAGTTTGCACTATGCAGGAGTTGGGATTAGCATCTGCAGGAGCTATGGAATTTGTTGGGTGTGGCATTAAAATTTCACCACAGGAAAACATGACAAAAAGCATCTGCTCACTTCAGATTCCAAGAGGGAAGTCTCAACTTACTTGTAAAGCAACATTAGGCAACAACTTATTTGTTTAAATTTGATTCATTAAATGTCTATAATTCTGTAAAAAACTTATTAAATTTACACTATTATGAAGTAATTTTCTAGATTAAATTATTTTGTTTACATGCATCATTTATAAAATTGTACTTTTTTTTTTAATTTGAAAAAGTTTATTTTATTTTGGAATTATTTAATTTTTTTTGTAGGAAGTGTAGATACTGCAAATATGCATTAATTTTTTTTTAAAGTTTTCTTAGCTATATTAATATGTACTAATAAAAAAATTTTAGTTGATATTTTACAATCTGAAGTGAACATAATAGATTAATTATTGGTAATTAAAACTATATTTTTTCTGTTAATTTTTAATAATTTCTTTTGAAGGTTAAAGAATTTCTGAATTTATTTATTCTCATGATCTATCCAGGTTGTTGAACTTGCTTCTCTAAATTCAAGAAAAAGCCCAGCTGAAAAGTTGAATTGCTTCATGACCACACTAGTAAGAACTACTTTATTTTTTTTACTCGAGGATATAATATGAATGAAAATTTTTGAAAAGCATATCATTAGATAGAATTTTTAAATAATATTAATGTACTAATCCAATATTGTGCAATTTATAGGGGTTTCATCACATTGCTTGTATTTACTCCCTATCACTTGGCATGGATTGCTGTGCAATTCTCTTTTGATTGCTTTGTGAATAAAAGCACACAACTCATTAACTATTAGAAGTTTTTGTGTGTATATGAAACAATCAATTCACAGATAAAAAATGTTAAAATAATGTTCTATTTCTCTCCTTAGATTTAATTTATGTTAAAATCCTCAAATATTATCTATAAAATCTACTAAATTTAAGATGCAGCATTTTTAAATCATATCAAAAATTTTAAACTAAACATTATTTGTTTATTGTTCTGCAAAATAAAGCATTATGCTAAATATACAAATCATAAAAATAAAATTAAATTAAATAATTCAACAATATTTCATTCACATTATAAATAAAATTATTGAACAATGCAATTGATACATAGAAAACTGGTGTTATTTCAACAAAAAAGAAAAATCAGTATAAATTTAAAAACTGCATGCCAGTCATGTTGGTTTTCTGTTCCAAAATAGTATATTTAAATATTTTTGAAAGGTTAATCATAAATTATAAATTTGGAGATATTTTGCTAAATTCGAAATGTTACATCCACTGACTCAATAATTTTTTTCTTCAGACTATCTGAAGTGAAGAAATAGATATCCAGTCACTATTTGAATCTCAAACTCGTACAGCTGTTTAAAATGCACTTCAAATAAAACGCAGTACTAATTAATTGACATTTCAAAGGAATAACTATTCTTGTGGTTGACATTGTCAAAATATTTAGTAAACCATGATCAATATGTATGGAAAATAAATCTTTTAACAGGTGAATTGTAAAGGAAACATTAGTAAAGTATAAAACTGATAAGTCATCTATCTTTGATTTCCTTTAAAAGTAATTATTATTACAATATGTTTGATATAATAACTCATTGTACCTAGTAATTACCGAAGGCACACAAAAGTAAATATGTTGAATGAATATGTAGTATTAATTGTATGTAAATATGTTGTGAAGGACAGTGACAAACTAATGTCGCTGTCTTTCACAACATATAACCTTTCTGATTGGGTTAAAATAGTGACTTATAACTTCAGATTTTTAGTTTCATGTTTTAATTATATGAAGGGATCCTCTCCACTGTGATCGAAATCAGTTTACCAAATTTAAAAGAACAATTGTACATATTCATTCCTTTACTTATTCAACATTTAAAGCAAAAGATGCATATGGAAAATTTCCTTGTGCTATTTATAATTTACATAATACAAATTCTGAAAATGTTACATTTTTTCGGTACTACGTATTAACGCCACCTTAGCTACAGTTGCACCAATAAAGAGCAATCTTGTTGTTCGCACGCAGTTATCTTTTGAACGCCAACAGCAGGTACAGATTTGGCGGTTTTAAATGGCGGCAATCTACACTTCCTTGTAGCTGTTTGATTGCCGCCATAAAAAACCGCCAAATCTGTGGCTAAGAGTGTTAATACGCAAGTCCCATTTTTCTTTTAAGAACTTGTATTCTGTTTTTAAGCTCCTTGTGCATACTTAGTCCTACTGCATGTTTTAGCAGCCTTTTATTTATTGTATATGTAAAACAATGAGTGTTATTTTTGCAAAATCTAGAATAATTTATTTCACTTTTGATTTCTTAATAATTTAGAATTAAAAAATGCTTTTAATGATCATGAAGAAAGTTTAAATAGCAGAAAATATAGTTTTCTTTCTTCTTTAGCTGAAATTATTAAATATAAGTGAAATGCTAAAGAACTATGCATGATTAATCTAAACTTTTCTCAATCAATGCCGAAAAAAAAAAAAAAAAAAAAAGAGTTAATGTCACCAAGAAGTTATATTGTTTTATTTTTTTGTAGAATTCTTCTAATAAATAAAAATCTAGTTTGATTTTGGATCTTAGAAAAAAAATTAGAAAATTTAATGGGAAATTATTTTTTTTTTTTTTTTTGAATTGTCAACTTTCTTGAATAAAACAGCAATTTGAAGTATATGATATTCATAAACCAATGTATGGCAATAAATGCAGCCCTGAAACATGCATAAATTTTTAAATGTTCTAAAATTAAAGTTTTTCCTCCATTACTAATAAGTTATTGGATAAATGTTTTTCAATTATTCTTTTGATTTAATTATTATTACAGGAGCTTCTAAATCAAGATATTGAACAGTTTTTATTAGAAACTTGTTACCCTGTTAGCAATAAAGGTAACTATTCAATCAGCTTGATATATATTGAAATTATTTTTTTAAAAAATTATAGATAATTTTTGCATATAAAGGAAAACTGTGAACTTATTATATTTATAAATGCAATGATATTTAAAATATTCTTTTTACTTTATTACATAATATGTCAAAAACAAAAACACTGTTCTAACATTTACATGTAATAATGCTGTGTGTTTCAAAAGTTTAGGACAAAGGTAAATTATCAAAAAAATCTTTGGAGATTGAAGAGTTCTGCATATTAATATTTAACAAGGTATAAGATTTTATATAACTCAACAAGAAACGGTGCAGCTGCATACAATGACATGCAATGACATGCATGCATATTGCTTATAGGACAGAACTGAGAAGTCAGGGAAAATTGCTGATGAAAGCATGCGCGCGATCGGGCAATTTTGTAGGATCGCTGCAAAAACGATTAGTGATTTTGCATGCTTTTGGTGACTCAGATTGTTACTTATTTTACGGCAACAACATATGCCTGATTTTTTTTTTTCTATGATGGGCTGGTCAGTTTTGATTTCTTATTTTTAAACTTTTTAAAAAAATTATTTATTTATTTTTTTTTTTTTTTTGTGTTGCTTTTACTTGTACTCTGCTGCATAAGCCAATTTAGAAAAGTAAAAGTTTTAATGCTTTTTAATATTTTATTAATTTTTAATATTTATTTCATTGATTATTTATTGTGTATTCTTAAATTCATTCTTAAGCCTAATTTCACAATCCTTTAGCATCTCCATTGATTCGTATTTGTTATGCTGTTCTTTTGTGAGTTTAAAAAACAAACAAGTTATCCGTTGAATAAATCATGTAAATACCTCTTAATAATCTTAATGAAATTAGTTTAAATGAAATAATTTATCTGTAGTTATTTTTTAGTAAGGGTGGTTATTTTGTAATAATATGGAAGTTTTCTGTTTTAATAGATTTATTTAGGATGTTCATTCTATTTTTTTAAAATTAAATTTGATAAAAATGTTATTTTTTTAATGTTAAATAACTGGTAAAAGAGTTTTTAATAATTTGTGTTGTACACTTACAGTGATTTTGAGTAGGAAATTAGTAGCCATAAGTAAAGGAAATTTTTCAGTTTCTGTAGCACCCTGTTGCACAAAGCAACATCAGGACAAGACATATAACCATAATAAATAATTAATATTCAGTAACCAGAATAAATGTAGAATTAACCCTCCCCCTAAAAAAAGTGGAAAATTTATAAACAATTTTCTTTAATTCAATGGTAGTTACAAAAGAAATACTTAATATTTCAAATTTTTATTTTTATAAGTTGACTTAGTGATTTGAGTTTTGCACTTTTTTTGCAATTTATATAAATAATAGCTAATATATTTTAATATACTTGTATTAACTAATATATTTTTATATGAAGATCAGTGTTCAGGGTTTTTATATGTTGTCAGATATTTTTTTAATTCACTTTTCTTTTTATAATTATGAGGTTTATTTTTAATTTAACTTTGTACAGTTTGCAAAATTTATATTATTGTTTATAGTTTGTATCAAGTAATATATTCTTAAATCTGCACAATACTAGATATTGAATAGCCAAGTAATTTATATAGAATTAGCTTTTTTTGGTGTTTTTATTTATTGATGGATTGATTATTAAATGAATGAGCTTGCTTATTCAAGGAACTTGTTTAGTTTTTATTACAACAAAAAATTTTAATTTAAGAGGATTTTTATGCTATATTGTTATTTTAATACTCTACCTACAAAAATTTTATTTTCAGATACACCATGTTTAACATCTGATGATTTAATACCTTTATTAGTGAATGTCATTATTCAAGCAAGACCACAGTATTTTGTTAGCAACTTGTACTATATTCAGAACTTTTGTTGGGAAAATTCACCTGTTGATAAAATAAGGTAATCGTTTGTAAAGCCTTTCAATAACTTATATCGTTATCTTTGCACATGGAATAGATTTTACCTGCATTGCTCACAAATTATGTGTAATTCACAAGAAAAATTAAAATTTTTACAATTCCTCTGACTTTTTTTTTTTTTTAACAACATATAAGCTGGGGATGATATTAACTATTTTGGAAATTAAATGAATAAAATATTGTGAACAATTTTATATCTAAGAGATCTTCTACCATTATATTATATATATTTTCTCATATGTTAATTATAAAAATTAAAATATAGCAATAATACTTATATTCTGTTTTAATCATTTAACGAATTATATATATTCTTGATTTTGTATGTGTAGTTATACTTATAATAATTTTTTGTTAACATGTATAACATAAAATAAATTTTTGTTTCATATTAATTTATAAAATTGTATATGTGAATTATATACACACTGATATTTCATTTAATACCATATCACAAATGATTAGGATGTAGAATGTTTAATTCAAAGAATTAATTAGTATAAACATAAATTAATTCTTCCTTTGATAATATGATCTAAGTGCTTTATTAATATATATGAGAAAATTGGGTCTGGAATTATTTTTTGTAATTAAAACTATACTGATTTCGAGAAAGTAATGAAAAATCAAAAATTGTGATGGTGAAATTTCTACTCATTTGAAACTAATGAAATTTGTCAGAAACATTACACAAGCAGTGCTTAAGAAATTGGCTCAGGAGAAAAATAATAATCATTTCTGCTTTGAAAGAGTACAAAATGGACACATAAAAAAGAATAATAAGAATTTCCCTCCCATTATTTTTTCACATTGAAATAATTCCTGTTATAATAATGAAGTGACCAAGTAATATATTTATTGGATTGTTAATTAAATATTAGTCTTATATTGCTAAATATTGAAAAATAAATTATTTGTATTAATTGTTTTCCCTTGCATCTTTTTGAAATTTAGCTAAATAGTGTGTAGATTTGGAAATAATTACAATTATTTTAAAATTAAAAATTGTGTATGTGTGTTAAAATGTATAATATTTATTATAAATTATATGCTTTTAGCTTTGGTTTAGTGACATTTCAAGCAGCTAAAGAATTCTTGAAAAGTAACGAGTTTGAATTTTTAAAACCATCCAATAGAAAAATAAAAAAAAGAGGTAATTCTACTTGATTTTCTCTAATTTTTTTTTTTTTTTTTTTTTTTTAAGCATTAAGTAGAAAATCTCAAGAATATTGTGATATTCATGTTTTTTTATATATATTACATAACTTTTTTGAGTATTGGAAAAATTTTAGGTTAAAAATTTTTAAGCTTAAATGTAGTTTTATTTCTTCTATGAGTTCTTGTATATATTTTAAAACCAAAAGGTTTAATGGACAAAAATGTTTACAATATTCGTAAAATTGTTCATTTTTTGTAATCCAGATGACATTCTTTTTGGTTTGATGTTATTTTCAATGAAATCTTTATTTCTCATGTAATATTTATTTATATGTTAAATATTTTTTTTTTTTTTCCAAAAATGATTGAATAACAATTTCTTAGTTTCCTGATGAATATGAAAATTTCTATAATTTTCTACTTTTAGAATTTATTTTATTTCTTTATCTTATGTATGAAAAAATATTGGATAGTTACATACTTATTTCTCATTTACTTTAGTTATCATTAGAAGAATTGATGGAAGTAACTGTTGAGATACAAAACACAAAAAAATCATCTGTTGAAGCTAAACCTGTTCATATTCAGTCTCCTACTGACCATCTTCTTGAAAATGTAACAAAACTGATTGAAGCTTCAACCCAAGAACTCAGAGATTGGACTCGCACAAAAAGGTTAATTATCATTTTTTTTTTTTAGAAATTCATTCAAGTTAGGAAAAATGGAATGTTGAGTGGAGAAAAAGAATAAGACATTGTTTTGATTTTTTTATCAGTAAAATCTGCATATTTTTAATACATGATTATCTTTTGGCAAGCCCGAAAGTCATGCATAAAACCAAATTTTCTAATAATTCAGGTTTAATGTTGGGAAAAAAGAGTTTGATGATCAGAGTTTATTTGTATAATTTTTGTTTTAAATATGCTATTTTACTTTGTCGTAGATATGGTCTTTATTCATATGACAGGAATTATTGTCGTAAATTTAACTCTTGAATACTTCCAAATATGAAGAAATTATTCAAGTTTTATTATATTATGTTGATAATCCCAGTGACTATGTGCAGACATTCGACCCATATGAAATAAAACTTCAAATGTTACTTTTCATGGTGAAAATATTCACATGCATAAAATTAAAATTTTGTGAATAACAAAAATTGCTGTTTAAAAAAATTCTAGCTATTTTAGAAGGTTGGTGGTTTTACTTTGAACTATCATCTGCCTAGTGTATATTAATTTGATACATTTTAAAATATTATAATCTTAATACCAGTTTTTAATTCAAGTGCTATAAAAGTGAAATTGAAATTTTTATTGCAATGAGTTCATTTCTTTTAATATGTATGTGGGTATTGTATGTTATATATATAAGTATTGCTAAGGCACTCAATGATTTTTATCTCCTTTTTTTTTCTTTTTATCATTGAGAATACAAACTTCATTATTTTTACATATTGTGCATGTTTGTGGATTATTTTAGTTTTTACTTCTTGTCATCTAAACACTTTTGATTTGATTGGACTGATAATGTCAGTATTTTTGACCAACTTGTTTGCCATACATGGTGACTCATGTCTTATGAAAAGAGATTCTTGTGATTGGATTGATATTGTTTTGCACACTTTTAGTCTAGCACAATACACCTCTTTGACCCCAAATTCTGGTAGGTTTGTGATGCATTGGGTTGCCAGTTGTATCCATTGGCTAGTAATTCTCAACTCTTTGGGAAAAATTACTTAAGATTCAAGTGATGAGTCACTTTTCGGGTCATCACGCTTAAGGCTGATGTTATTCAAGGGAATCATCATACAAGTCCATACTTAATCTTAGTGTGTTGTCAGACCCAAATTTATATTCAATTTCTTGCAATTTTCTCTTTCTCTAAAACTTTGTGCTCCTGGCAAAGCTTAAATTTAACTTCTCTCAAACATTCCCAATGCCAAAGTCTAATTTATTAGTCCAAGAATGGAAATTATTTGCCCAGTTTTTAATATCTGCTCCTAACAGAATTTTATCATTTCATTCTTAAAAACGCAGAAAGAATTACTGGTTATTAGTGGTGGTCTTGCATACTGTCAAGGCACCTAAATGCTATGACATGCTTTTTAACACCTATGGCTGAGCAGTCAGTCGTTTTAGTATATTAAATAATTCCTTGATGTGCTTAAAAGTTCACAATATCTTAAATTTTGAAAGCATAGTTTCTGATTATTCTACACATATTTCTAACATAAAGAATATAAGAATTAAGTACCAAAGTTGTAACAACACAAATAATAGCTATATAATTATAGAAAAGGAATCTGGCACATTACTAATCAAACACATAATTCTAAAATTCTGTTGTCATTCTATGAAAATGCTAAAATTAGATATCTTTACCATTTTTTAAGACCTTCTGAAACCTATTAAGGTCTTAATTGCCAGAAATGCAGGCATTCTCTTAATCAAATTGTGCAACTGGCTATTCATTTTTATATGCAATGTTATGCTATAATTAAATTTTCTGGCAACATCCTCATCCTTTAAATTTAAAATCATGCTCTCAGTTTTAACAAAAAAAAAAAAAAAAAATTCAAGAACTTCAAATTACTCAAACTATCGTATCCTGAAGGAGGAAAAAATTGAAATTGTAACAGCCGGAGTAATAAAAATTAAACCTAAATTCTGCTCTAAAAGAATTTGACCTATGTGTTCTATATCCATTATGACTGATTACAATATTACTGGAATAGTCTGTGATCACTACAAAAACTATTACTTCCTGCACTTCTCACATATACTGAAACTACCTGCATCAATCTAATGCACTGCACCATCTCGCCCGTTAACCTAATGCTGACGCAAAACTAAATTCAGAAGAAAATTAAACCAGAAAAAAATAATCATACTTTAAAAGATGTAGTACAAAAAGATTTAAAAAGCCACACCTACATCAACTAACTACATCTATAATGAGAAAAGATGATTTCCAACTGATGTATTGTATAAAATTTTTTAACAAATTGTGCTATGTAATAATATAAAAATAATAATTACTAAGGTATATGCAATATAATATATTTCAAATTTTTAAATGTGCTTTTAATATTAGAGAGTGAGTATACTCCCAATTAGCAATCATTTTTAACTACAATCACATATTTAGTTTTATTTTTAATTCCTAGGTTCTTATAATCAACAAAGTGGTGTTGACTCGAGACCAAAAGAAAATGTTGGGTAAGCACGCGTTTTAATTTATACCCTTTTCCAATTTAATATATTTGTTTACAAATTCTGCAAGTTTATTATTTTTTTTTTTTAATTTTACAAATCTAAAATAATTTCCTAATTGAATGGCTAATGCAGTTTACTATCAAGACTTTTTATCTATTCACTAATAATTACAAAATTTTCAAACTGTTAAGTATATCATATGATAGATATTGATTATTTTCTTTTAGAGATTTCCTGTCTAGCTTAAGGCAAAGCAGTCTTGGCCACAGTTATGGAAAACAGACTTGAATATATTTAAAGCTATTTATATAACTGTAGTTTTATTAGTTGTGCATTTTAAAATAAAATATTTTCTTTTGCAATGCATGTTAATTTTGTTGATTGAATATAACCCTATTATATTACTAAATTTTCCAATTTAATTTTATTGATTGTGAGGAAATAAGAACAAGATTTATTTTTCTTCTCGAAAGTTTATAATAAAATTTGCAATAATTTTCATAATTATTTAATTTGTTGAGGCGGTTAAAATATATAACAAATTAGAAAGTTTCCATTTATGTTGTAATTTTTCTGTTAAACAGATAGTTTTATCTGTATCTTTTTAAAGCCAGGCGTATTGAATTCTTTTGTTAGGTTGATGACATTTTTAAGATTCTAAGATTTGTTTATATTTATTTAAATCAAAAGGAAGAAAAGCAAATGAAGAGATCAGACTCTGATATTGATCATTCAGCTTTTGTCCCTAAATCATTACTACATCATTTTATAAAATGAAATTGATGTATAACAATGTGTCTTGTTGTTCAAAGATATATTTTTTCTTTTACCACTGTTAGGCTTGGAAAGAAAATTTGTGGCATATCCCCTCATTGCACTTTCTTAAAAAGTGTGACTTTGTTGTTACCCATTTTAAGATTTGATATTAGGCATTCCATAGTCCATAGAAAGACTTGACCTTAAAGTCAGATCACGACAGAAGTGTATGTGTTTAGAAATTCGCCAAGGCAGGTCTAAGTCCAGAAAGGCAGCATTCTTGTATGCTATGGTAATATTATTAGTAAATGAAATTTGAAGTGAAGCAGCTCAAAGATTTCAATTGCCATTTAGGAAGGCTTTAATCACAAGAGAAAATTGCGCAGAATTATACAATATTAAAAAAAAAAAAATAAAAATAACTGAAATTCCAATGCAACCATTATGTTTTTATCTTTCAAAGTAGCTAGAAGGGTGTTGTATGTGTGACTAGTACACTCATACCCAATCGTCCAACCATAACAAATGGGTAATATATTCATCCCTTTTAAATAAGTATTTACTATTCCATTCCATACAGTAATCAAATAAATTCCAATTCACTTTGTAAGTTACGCTACTTGACAAAGTTCCAAAAGCAAAGTTTTATAAACAAATTCATTTCCTAGTAAAGGAACATTTAGAGATTAAATTTGATTGATTATTATCACAGCAAAAATATGTTAACTAAATAAATGCACATGTATTTTTGTTAAAAAGCTCTAAGAAAGGTATGCATAACATTACTTTACATATTGATTAATAGGATGGAATACTTTAAATTGCACATGGCATTTTATAAATAAACTATTATAAAGAATTATGAAGGACAATTTCTCAATTTAGAAGGTGCCTTAAAATAGTCATGTTTTTGTGTAGAAGTTCACATCTTGAAGCTTTTTTGAATGCAAGTTTTATAAAATCTTGTTTATATTTTAAAAAAATAAAGCATTAATTACTTCCGCACTTATTATTTATGAAAGCACTTTCTTTTCTTTTCTACCTCTTCTAGTATACAATCCACAAAGTGATAACATAATCACATTTTGAAGCATTTTAAAT